>QAOA01000725.1:36087-54071 GCA_003255065.1 Cercis canadensis | reverse complement strand
TATATATTTTTTTAGACTTATGTAAATGATATTTTCTGTAATTTATAGATTATATGGCAGCCTTACTGTGGGGCACTGTTGCCGCCATACTGTATGGCTGGGCGAGATGTTTGGATGGCTAGGGTCCCCTTAGTGTGTCTCAGCGTTGTTGAGATGCATTACCTTGACAGAGGGGTTCGACAGTTTGGAAGATGTCAGGGTATTCCTATTACGATTGAGGGCTATATTCAACGATTAGAAAGGTTGACCATGAGGGGCAACCAGGACCGGTGGTGGAACCAGTTTCATGACCCGTACTGTGCGATGTGGAGGCAGCGACACAGTCATACAGGCTCGTATCATGGGAGTAAGGGTGTGACACCGGATTACATGTCATGGTATCTCCGAATCACGAGGTGATTTATGAGCCCCAGTAACATTGTTATCATTGATTAGGTTTGTGAAATGCATATTACCGTATTGTCTGTTAGGATTTGATTTGAAATAAAGATTAACAATATCTTATTATAATTTATAGGCTGGTGTACCTCTACCCCAGCAGGACACTTTATCTCACCGTCAGTCTCGTGGTCAGCGTACACAGTAGCCGCCATACGTCTCACCTTAGCGGACACAGGGTTTGGAGCATGGCGGACCCTCCCAGCAGTCACCGATGTTCGAGCAGGTGCCAGGTGTTCAGTTTTTCCCTCCACCCCAGCAAACAGCAGGCATCCAGGAGGGCCCAGGGATGCATCAGAGCCATGGATTTCAGCATATGCCACAATTCGGCATGCCCCATCCATTTCAGCAGAGCCAACAGTTTCAGGGGGCCTATTTGTTAGGCCTTCATTGACTCTTGATCAGTGGGTGAGAATGCATACAGACCCAACCTAGTTATTTCATAACTATGGGTTAGTTATTCAGACCGCTGGATCGCAGTCTTCACAGTGGACGACCATGAGACACACACACAGTGAGGCCATGGGTCATGCACATTCAACTAGGGTAGCACCGGTTCAGCTTGATGATAGGACATACTGGCAGGGTTAGGGCACGACTCAGTTTGTGAACATGGTTGCGGGACCGTCACGACGGAGTCCAGCGTCGCAGCCTATGTTCAGACATAGGTCTCGATCTCGTGAGGTTGACGACATTTCGATGGAGGATGTGTACGTCGAGGGAACACCTTCTGGCCAGCATAACATATTTTGTACTACCTCCAGTTATCCCCCATCAGCGGTTGACGTAGATCTTGGCCTTGAGTTGGACCTGGCATTAGGCTTATCATGGGATGAGTATGCGTCGCCGTTGGGGACTCCGCATATTGACAGTGGGCCGATGGATGCTGATCGTACCTCTGTTAGATTAGCGGATATATATGATGACTTGTTCAGCAGCATCCCAGATGTGGATCCTCAGCCGGATCCGCAACCCACTCCTCAGCCGGATCCGCAGCCTGTGCGTGGCAGAGGGAGGCGTCAGAGACAGCCAATGGAGTGCTTTACGGGTAGTAGATTTGGACCTTGCTAAGATGTTTTTGACATTTTATGTGTTGTATAGTGTACTATTTATGACTGTATATTATTACAGTTCAGTAGACTTTTCATTACATTAATATGTGCAATTAGTAGAAATAAAACCACCTAAATTAACAGTACATTAAACACCGCGTAAAATATTTAGAACTAACTCATTACATTAATATGTGCAATAATTTAATATGTAAACATCACAATGGTAATAGCTGATACAATTAAGATTATTAAAACGTAACCAATGTTTATTACATTATGTATCATTAAACTCTTAGTCATCATCAGTAGCGTAATCTGGATTATTCATTATTGACTCAATTTCAGGTTGTGATAGCTCACGATTCATAGCAATAGCATGTTCCTTAGCTAATTTTAAGAAATAGTATCGGCATTTACGAACTAGCATGCGATTGTTCTCCCTTCGTATCTGTAAAATAGCCATCTCATAGTCAAGTCGATTTCTTCGAGTCATTCTCAAGGACCATCTGTAGATTACTCCATTCTTTTGGATAATATCATAGCATCCTTATACTTTTTTTTATTCTTCTCGTGGGGGAGTTTCGGCACTTCGCTTCGCGCTCCTGAAAAGGGACGNAGGTAACCATTCTAAGAACGGACGTCGTAGGGTGCTAATACATTCCCTACACGTAATCAACCGCCGAATCCAGACTCTGAACGTAGACCAAATTTTTTAGGTGTCCAATCGCACAATTTCATTTGTTTCAAAATGGAATAAAATGATTGGTGGCGACTCCATTCTTTTGGATAATATCATAGCATCCTTATACTTTTTTTTATTCTTCTCATGGGGGAGTTTCGGCACTCCGCTTCGCGTTCCTGAAAAGGGACGTTGCGACACTCTTGGATCTGAGTCTATTTCTCGTTCGTAATAATCATTAAACTTTGGTAACAACCAAATATCAGATGTCCAACGTCTTATTGGCATCTGTGTCAAACTGTTCAGTTAAATAAATATATTAACAATAACATATACAACAGAAACAAATTGTTTAACTATGATAAAAAAATAATTCACTATTTAGGGTTTGGGGTTCGGGGACCGACGTTGTGGTTGGGGTTTGAAACCAATTTGGTCCTGCAAATTTATGTTAATTTCAAAAACTTGTTGATCTACAATAAGGGTTTAAGATTTTAGGGTTAAGGTTATGCTTAGCTTGTTTAGGATTTGGGGTTTGAGTTTAGAGATTTATGGTTTGAGAGTTTAGGTTCGCCATTTTAGGGTTCCTAGCAAACCTATTAACCTTAACCCCTTAACCCTAAATGCCCTAAAACCTTAAACCCCCAAACCCTTAACCCTAAAGGCCCAAACCCCTTAACCTTATATGCCTAAACCCTAAAACCCTAAACCCTTAAATCTTGAATCCCTAAACCCTAAACCTATACTTTCTTACCCCTAACCCTAAACCCTAAACCTGAAACCCAAACTCCCAAACTCCCAAACTCCCAAACAAGAAACCCTAAACCCTTAATCCTAAACTATAAACCCTATATTCGTATTTCATATATATAGCTAATTTCTCTTACCAATTTACATCCGATTTCAAACTAGTTTACAAAATCTAAGCTTTAACTTTGTGCAGAAAACAAAGAATCCTTACGTGTCTTTATGCTTATTCTCTCAAGTTATCTGTCTCTCACTTACTCTCTTTCATATCATGGGTAGTGAATCAATACTTCCCATGATATGAAAGAGAGTTAGTGAAAGACAGATAACTTGAGAGAACAAGCATAAGGACAAGTAAGGATTCTTTGTTTTCTGCACAAAGTTAAAGCTTAGATTTTGCAAACTAGTTTGAAATCATATGTAAATTGGTGAGAGAAGTTAGCTATATATATACGAAATACGAATATAGGGTTTACGGTTTAGGGTTAAAGGGTTAAGGGTTTCTTGTTAAGGGGTTAGGGGTTTGGGGTTTGAGATCAGGGATTTGGGGTTTGAAGTTTAGGATTAGGGTTTGGGATTTAAGTGTTAGGGCTGAGAGCTAAGGTTTAGGGTTTTAGTTTAAGGTTTTGATCTTAGGGTTTGGGGGTTTACGTTTAGGGTTTCAGATTTAAGGGTTAAGGGTATAGGGGTAGGGGTTGGGGGTTAGGGTTTGGGGTTTTAATTTAGAGTTTGAGATTTAAAGTTTAGGGTTAGGGTTAGGGTTTGGGGTTTAAGGGTTAAGGGTTTGGGGTTTCAATTTAGAGTTTCGATATTGGGATTTACGGGTTTAGGTTTGAAGTTTTGTGATTTAAGGGTTAAGAGTATGGGGGTAGAGGTTGGGGTTAGGGTTTCAAATTTTAGCGTTAAGGGTTGAGGTTAGGGTTTAAGAGTTTGAGGTTTGGAGATTAGGGTTAAAGGTTTATTCTTCATCCGACATGTCAATGTCAGATAAACACTCTAGTTCTCGAGTAAAACGAGCCCACATAACAGCTCGTGCCATGTCACCTTCTATCAACGCATCTCTTGAATTCTGTTCACAATTACTCCAGTGTAATCTTATACTTATACGATTATTCTCTTCTCTTATGCGATATAAAGCCAATTGCAACTCTATCAAGTTTCGCCTTGGCATATGTATTGCTACCGATCTCGGAGTGGTAACGTTTTAGATCATTGCCAACTCGCGTAGATTTCTACACTGCCATTCTCTATATTCCCATTCCATTAACATTATAGCATGTACTTGAGGAGAGTCATGTAATGCTGGGTGTAACGAATATTAAAATTCACTATCTAACCTCCAAGCAAGCCTAGACATTTGAAAAATGTCACCAGGTGTATATTGTAAGACCATATTGAAAACCTGTTAACCATCCATATCGTAATATAGTCTTAATTATCAACATTCATGTCACTTATATATATAGAATGATAAATAAATATAGATAACATTATACAATAGTAACAACAGAAATTTAGGATGACACATATTACTAGGTTGGTTACTCTGAGTCATGGTTGGTCTTGTCTTCTGTTTGGACAGTTTCGCCTATTATGCCCTTCCAATCGACACAGCCCGCACCTTATTATGCTGCGTGAACCTTAGCCCCAATCCATCTCATTGCGAATGCGGGTTGATTTGGGCCGTCCTTTTGCCCTTAACTTTGTAGGGTCAGGGATGATGGTGAGTCCCTCAACCATTGGCCAAGTGTCTTCTCCACCAATTGGGTGAAATTTTCCACTATACGCCTGCACTAAGTAACGCGAAGAATATACTGGATCCACATAACTCCATGTATCCACACTAATAGAGGCACAAACGGCAATCGCATACGATCAAGGAATATGAAATGCCTAAAACCTACCACATCCGCATGTTCTGTCATTTAAGTTCAAACGAAAAATTCATCCACTCGCCCTTCCACTCAAGTCGAATGTCTCCTCTATTTTAAATGATCCAGTATCTCTATCAAATAATATTAGCCGGTGTGAAGATGAATAACGAGTGTTTTCACGCATCTTCTGTTCACATATGTCCACTCGCTAACTTCGCTCAAGCCATTTCTCGTCAGTCATTATAAATGCGGTTCATTTTATGATATGTGGCTCTGACAAGGGTAGTAATAGGCATGTTGCTGACCCCTTTCAACATGTCATTCACATTTTCAGTAAGGTTGGTCATCTTTAAGCCATAACGTCTACCATGAATGTCCCCTTGTTGCATCCATTTTATCGGCTCAATATCTCTTATATAATTCCACGAACGCTCATCGGGACATTCGCTATATATCTGTGACATTATATCCTCGAATTTGATAGACTCAAACTGGACACCTGTATAAAACGTTTAATATATATGCATTTTGTTTAAACTATGTAATTATTTATAAAGACTAAATTTCTTACCAGCTCTGTAGATTTGGTGTTTCACATCAACATTCTTGAATGCGTTGTTCCAATTGCTTACAACGTGTCGCAAACAGGAAAAAAAAAATGGTGCGCCAATGGTGGTCGCCAACCAACTTCTGCATCTTCAATGGCTGCAATAATGCTAACGTGACGATCTGAAATTAAGGCCAAATTTGTAATACTCCCAACGACGTGCCGTCTAACACGCGTTAAAAATCATGATCAGGCCTCTTTTGTCTCACATTCCACAATAGCATAAGCTATAGGTAATGGTGACCTACTTCCATCTTGTGTTGTGGCGATGAGGAGAGTCCCACTGTACTTTTCGTACAAAAAAGTGCCATGAATTTGCATAACTGACTTGCAGAACCTAAATGCGTCAATGCACGGCTTAAATGCCCAAAACACACATCGAAATCTCTTCAACGTATTATCATATTGTGGTCTCCCAATCCATCGATCATCTAAGCACCATTGTACGATAGTTCCAGGAGCACGTTGCTCAAGTGCAACCATCCACCTAGGCAACAAATTATAACTCTCATTCCAATCACCATACACTTGTGCGATTACTTTCTCCCTCGCAAGCTACGCTTTTCGATATGAAATTTGATATGAGAATGTGCTTTTTATGTGCTCTTGTATCAATTTTATTGGCACATCAGCATTCTCCTGTACCAACCCAATAATAGTTCTTGCAATCACCTTAACATCTAGTTCCTTGAGATCTTGTGTCATTCTTGCATTTGTGCAAGTATGAGGCCCATTGTATTTTCGTATTTCCCAAATTTTACTCTTGGTTCGTAAACATGCACGAAGTCGCCACATGCATCCATCGCCACTGTTTGAACATATCAAACTCAACTTGTTAGGCTTAGACTCCTTCACATTAAATTGTTGATGCACATGAAGTGAGTATTGCGTTATAGCAAATTGAAGATCGTTTTTGCTTTCAAACTTCTACCCAATTTGAAATTCCTCTCCTCTCTGCCATTGGCTGCACCCTGTTACTTGTTCAGCATCGTCAACTATTTGCATCGACTCCTAATGAACGTATCCATAATGCGGTGGCAGTACTGCTTGTATTGGTGCAACGTGTTGTGCCCTCACAGGTATTGGTTCCTGTCTCAACGGTTCCACATTAAGATCTGGCAAATCTTCCGCCTCCTCATCATCGCTTGATTCTGTAGTTCTTGGATCACACTCTTCATTGTCAGTGATGTCAATTAGAGGATCTCCAGGTGAATTGCTACGACCTCTATTTTGTCATTCATCCTCGGGTGAATTGCTGCACCCTCTATTTTCATGCTCATCCCCTGGTGAATTGCTATGACTTCTGTTTTCCCCCTCATTTTCACGCTGGCTACATCCAGCTTCATATACTTCAATGTCGCTCCCGCGAACATCTGAACTTAGCCACGGATCAACATTTTCATATCCATGGATCCCTTCTAGCATATGCGTTTGACTAGAAGTAGCCAAAACATATTGAAATCCACGTGAACCAATCTCCGATTCATAACACGGCTCCACTCTTGTTTCCATATGCATTTGAATATGGAGGATAAGAACAAGGATATGAACTTGGGCCAAATTCAACAGTTTCAAGTTGACCTTTATCTTCGGCAACATTTATAGGTGTGATGTCCACATATATCTCAATTGGACCCAAACTAGGATGTTTAGCATTACTTTCATACATCATTTCAACATCTTCATCAGATCCCAATTCAAATGCAAGATAAAATAATGGATTAACTGAAACTGGGAATCTATAAGTTATTTTCTCAACTATTTGATTTGCTTCAAGTCTCATCTTACTATGAATATGAAACTTTAATCTATCTAATCCGCAAGTGTTCTTCAAATTTAACCCATAGATTAAAGCTCCCTCACACATTACACCTTGGGAACCATTATATATCCGATCATTATGATGTATCAATATATGCATCTTCTTCCTAACATATTTTTTTTAAATACAATTATTATATATTAAAATTAATTAAGTTTATCTTCAATACTCATATAAAATTCATACTTTCAACTGCAAATTAAAAATTAATAACACATTTATAATAATACTCTAACATTACTATTACACTAATACTATACATAATCTAATATAAGATTATAAATAAACGTACCTATAGAAGCTTAAAGACTTTGAAAAAAATTGTAGAGCACCTTCAATTTCCTCAGCAAACTCTTAGCAATTAGAAACTTTACTCACAATTTGCATATGAAATTTCATTTAAGAGATCGCTATTTATAGAGTCGTTCACGCTTTACCAGTGTTACTTCACGCTTTACTGCACAAAGCGTTAACAGAAGGGAGACGTTTTGAACGTCGAACACGCTTTATCTATAGCGCGTGTTCTTCTTGAACACGCTTTTGTATAAAGATGAACACGTGCTATAGATAAAGCGTGTTCTAAATGAACATGCGCTTTATCTATAAAGTGTGTTCCTCTTGATAAAGCGTGTTCCATTGAAATTTTGCTACGCTGTTTTTTGTAGACACGTTTTTGGGAAAATTATGATAAAGTGTGTTCCCTTTGAACCCACTTTAGGAAGTGACAAAGCGTGTTCTATACTAATCGAAAAAATATCAAAATATTCAAAACTGCCCCTTCTTGGTAAATACTTTCAAAAAGATCCCTTTTAGGTAATTAGTTAGTGTAAGTGTCCCATTTTGGTCAAATTGCCTAATTTTTTGTTGATTAAGAAGAATAAAATTCCTTCTTCATTTTTGATTTATCAAGTAGAATAAAATTCTTATTAATTTGTGGTTGATTAAGAAAAATAAGAAAGTGATTTTGATTTGATGTTGACTATAGCATTGTTAATATTTTTGAAACCGGCTCAATGGGCTGAACTGTAGAGGTTAAAAATTGGGTTTGGACCTCCAATTTGAGATTTGTGTAAAAACAAATGAGTCCTTTTAGTCTGGATTAGTTTGAACAAGGCCAAAATTTAGTTTGGGCTGAATTGAAACAAGGTCAACCCTTATGTGTTTTTTATTTTATTTTAATTATATCTTCTCTTTCTTGATCTTTCTAGCTAGTTTCCTAAAAGTTCTCCCTCCTCCCCATTTCTTCTTTTCTATTTTCGTCTCGTGGCCTTTTTTCTCATTTACTATTCCTCTTTTTTCTTTTCTTGGTTTTCCATAGAGTCCCCTGATTTGGAAATCTTCTTGCTCTTCAAGAATTAGTTGTCCTCTTGGTTCCTTGCGTTGAATCAATGCACTGTCATGGATTTTGTCTGGAAAAAAAGAAATAAGATTTTCTCGTTTTCAGTAAACAAAAATCCACCATATCCTCAAAACAAGTCAAACTTTATTGATGAAAAAAATGATAGAGGCGATGGACTAGCTCCATTGGACAAGGATTCAAACCAAAAGAAACAAGATGATAGAAACTCTAGAAAGAACAAGTAATAAAGAAAACGACTCTTGGACTTTAGTTCAAAACTTGAACTTCGATCTTGACAACATTGGACCTCGACATTTTGGCTTTGGACTTGGTGTTCCCTTTAAGGACCTGCTCGCCTAGTTAGCCTAATTTTTTGCTGCGGATTTGTTCCTAAGATGCTCAAGTGAATTGTTAAAATGTATTGCTTTCATTTGGAGGTATTCTTTCCATGTCACTGCGCTATAGAGTGGGGGATGATCATGGTCAATCAATCTGCGCAAGGGTGATACTTCCACATCTCTTGGTGGGCCAAAGAAGTATGCAGTTGAGATACGATGATGTGTCTTGTTCACCAGACCACGATGCAATATGCTTTTGAATTGGCCATTAGAGAGTATTTGCATTAAGTCACCAAGATTGACAACAAGTGCACCATTGATTGGAGGGACTGACACCCATCCGATAGCATCTGCAAAGACTTGCAAACCAATAGCATTGCATTGGTTGAGAACTGTGAGCAATGATGTGTCGGTATGAGGAGCTCTGCCCATGACACGGTCGGCGTCTGGACAAGCTGGGTATGAGTTCAGTTGAAGCACAGCTTGATGTTTGCTGAAGTCCTCTCTAGATTTGAACCATTGGATATCTTCTAGGGTTAACCCCAATGATCCAAGCATCAGCTCGGTCATTCTCTCACTAATTGCTTTCATCTCCCTTTGGTACTTCTCCATTACGTCACTGCACCAAGAACCATTAGCTTAAAGGAAATATCACAAATTTAATAGAATCGAAAAAGTGCAAGACAAATTGTACAAGTAAATGAACTAAAATATTCTTTACTATTATTTTCAAACTTCCATCTGAGATTCGTTTCATTTCTTTCTATCTTCAACAAAACGAAGTACAACCAATTATGCACATATAATTTCAAGACTAGGACCCAAATACTGATCTCACACAATATGATCCTTATCTAAGGGTCATAACTTATTTTAAAATGAGAATTGTTGGAATTTGGTAGTGCCTCCTTCTAATTGCTAGGTATTCTCTTTAATTTATGGAGAGACGAGAAGTGTAGCATGTCCTGATATTGGGTGGAAGATGAATGAGATTGATGTTACGGATTACAATCTACAAAGCACCTACGTATTTATGAGCAATGCAAATCCTGGTAGTATACCGCATATCATACTCCCACAGTCCCACTACAGCTGCAATTCATGAGCAATGCAAATCATTCTGGCTGGTGCATGCATTGAACTAAAATTTAACATGAGTTATGGTTGGGTCAAGCAAGTGCAATGCCCTTCTCAGTTTTTGATGACTCATGGAACTTGACTTTACAGAAGCGAGCATCAATCTTTTTACACTTTTTAATCAAAACCAACCAAATATAATAAGGAAGCACTATACACATATGGACTACGTATACTACAAATTGATATGCCTTGTGCACCACATGATCATTACGTGGGTGCACTTAACCCTAAACTCTAAAACATATATATATGTAGGGAGAGGATAATTAACTTCATTAGTTAAGGACATGAAGTAATGTATATATTATATAGGCACGTTGTTACCAGAATTTTATTTGCTGGTCTGGTTGATCAGGCCAAAGTTTTGTGGCATCCTCCATAGGAGAGTCAATTATTGAGAAGCCTTCTGTCCACATCAGCTTTGGAAAGAATTTCGTAGTTTGAGGCATCCCATAGCCTGTGATGCCGTCCCGTGGCCGGAGGGCAGCGAGTTTTTCTTGAGTTGTCAAGGAAAACAATAGTCGACATTGAACCTCGACTTCTTCCAGGAGGTTTAAGGGAATGCCATGGTTGATAACTTGGAATGCACCCCATTTCTCACATGCTTGTCTTATCAGTGACATTGCATTTGGGTCACAAAGGTCAATGAGGGGCAATGATCCACAGGTAACTGGATCCACAACTGGTTGCTCTGTGGAATCAATCCATTCATGGGAATTCGGAAGGTTGGTGACACCATTGAAGTCCAATGGGATTAGGTGATTGAAGTCAACAGGGTTGGTTTTGTAGGATTGTGAGATTGAACTCATTCTTAACCTTTATCTTTTTACAGTTCTGTATGTAAGCACAAAATATGAGATTTAGAAAAAAAATAAAATAGACGCAGTACTTTAAGAGACCAATAAGAGAGAGAAAGAAAGAAGACTAATTAGTAATACAGAATAAACAATGAAAAATAAATTTAGGCTTAATTGAAATTTTCAGAATAACACTCAGAATTATGGATATTGACAAATTTACTTTTCTTTCTTGANGTACTTTAAGAGACCAAGAAGAGAGAGAAAGAAAGAAGACTAATTAGTAATACAGAATAAACAATGAAAAATAAATTTAGGCTTAATTGAAATTTTCAGAATAACACTCAGAATTATGGATATTGACAAATTTACTTTTCTTTCTTGACGATGCTTGATGATTCTGAAGAGCCACTACTTTTTGTTTTTTCACAAAAACAAGAAAAATGAACTCATTCTTAAACTGTCTTCTTACAACTTCTGTTTATAAGAGCATAAGGTGTGATTCAGAAAAAATATATCAATAAAAGTATATTTGACCTATGGCATAATTCATTGCCATAGATCAACACACAATTTTCAGAAAAAGCATGTCTAACCACATAAGCAAGAAAGAAAAACAAAACAAGATCTACCAAATGAAACCATAGATCTGTCCTTCTAATAATGAAATCAATATCTAACACATAGATAAACTCATAAAACATGCCCAAAATCAAAGGCTTTGAGTCTTGCTATTAGAAAAGAAGAAAGAAGACAAACTTGGTCACTAAAGTACTCTCTCGTTGATGCTACTCCACTAACTTCCTCTAGCGTAGAGAATATCTCCAGCTCCTGGGAAGCCTCCTCTAAATTTTATTAGGCTTTCTCCAAATGAGTGGATATAGCGTTTCTTGGATGCCTCCTCAATGCCACTCCTTTAGAACAAAGGGGGTATATATAGTGGTGAAGCTGATTTGGTTTTCAATGGAGGTCCATGCGTTTTTTCTTTTGCATGTGTAGTTGATTTCAAAGAAAAATGGCCCACTTAAAGCCATAAGGATGAACCGTTTTATTCATTTCTATTATAGTTAAATAATCAAAATTAAAGTGAGTTTTAGTCAAAGAAGTTAGAAAAAAATATTTTCTTGAACATACATATACCAATATAAAATTTTGTTTGTAATAGAGGATCATGTCTTATTTAGATATGTATTTGATTCCAATGAAAAGTAGTCAAGTCAAAAATATAATAGAAAAGGATGAACCATTTCATTCATTTCCATTATAGAATAGAGCATTATTAAGCATAAAGAAAAAAATAAATTTAATAATCTTTCAATAAAGTGAAAAAAATCAAACTTTCAATTAACCGATGTGAAGATGATGATAACAACAACAAATATTAAATAATAGGAATAAGTAGACAAGATATTTATTCACCTCCATTCATTTTCTACCCCCTAATTAAGGAGAATAAGAATTCTTCTTAATTTATAATTAATGAAAAATAATAAGAATTCTTCTTAATTTGTGGTTAATTATGAAGAATAAGAATCTTTCTAAATTTTTGGTTAATTAAGTAGATTAAAAATTCTTCTTAATTGCGCCTGATCTAGGAAAATAAAAAATCTTTTTATTTCTTGTTGGTTAAGAATAAAATTGATCTTTCTAGGTGTGGTTGTTATAGAATAATTAAAAATTCTTCTTAATTTTTGGTTGACTAAGAAGAATAAAAAATTCTGCTTAATTTCTTAATTTGTTGTTGATCAAAACAATAAAAATCCTTCGTAATTTCTGGTTAACTATTTAAGAAGAGTAAAATCCTTCCTCTTTTTGATTAAATAGAATAATAATTCGTCTTAATTTCTGGTTGATTAAGAGGAATAAATATTCTATTTAGTTTGTGGTTGATTAAGAAGAATGAAAATTTTCTCATATTTTTTTTCTGATTAATAGGAATACAAATTAATCTTAATTTATAGATCATTAAGAAGAATAGAAATCCTTCTTAACTGATTAAGAAGAATGAAATCCTTATTAATTTATGGTTGATTAACAGGAATACAATTTCTTCTTAATTTGTGGTTGATTAAGAACATTAAAAATATATTCCTCTTAGCTTTTGGTTGACCAAGAAAAATAAAAATTTCTTAATTTTGGTTGGCTAATAATCTCTTGCTTCTTTTTTTTTTTGAAAAAAAAAAATTGTAACCAGCTCTTCCTTAACTTGGAGGTCAACTAAAAATCATCCAAAATTTGATTTGCAGTTGTTGGGATGGCGACTAGGATTTTAAAATGAGTGCGAAAGAAAACCCTAATTAATGATAAAATAAATAAATAATATTATTATATATTTTATGATAATATTATTAGAATATAATAAAATACTTATTTAATATAATAAAATAATTAAAATTAAAGTGACTTCTGGTCAAGGCTACAAAAATACCTTTTAGGAGTTAGCATATACCAATAAAAAGTTTGGTTTTCAATGGAGGTCCATGCGTTTTTGCTTTTATATGTGTAGCTGATTTCAAAGAAAAGTAGCCTAGTCAAAGTAATAAGGATGAACCGTTTTATTCATTTCTATTATAGTTAAATAATTAAAATTAAAGTGAGTTCTGGTCAAGGAAGTTAGAAAAAAATGTTTTCTTGAGCTTACAAATACCAATATAATTTTTTTGTTTGTAATAGAGGATCATGTTTTATTTAGATATGTATCATATTTCAATGAAAAGTAGTCAAGTCAAAGATATAATAGAAAAGGATGAACCATTTCATTCATTTCTTTTATAGATCTGAGCATTATTAAGCATAAAGTAAAAAAATAAATTTGATGAATTTTCAGTAAAATGAAAAAAATCAAAAATGGAATTTTCTATAAAGAAAAAACTTATGAATTAATGTTTAGGATACGAGACATACTTGTGTCTAAGTTGCCAATAATGGTATATTCACCAAACATTCCCTTATCTAGCATGGAGGCCTTTTGAATTACTCCATTCTTCTATAAGATAAGGAAATTCCAAGAGAATGTTCTATACAGTTATCACAATATTTTTGAAAAAGTGACAACACATTACGATTCTTTGAAGTAATTTGAAAATGTGAGTGTGAAAATTTAAATAACCACTTATTCATATTTGCATTTTTAAAAAAAGAGGAAAATTAATGAACATCCATGGTTATGAACTTCTTACACACACAAAAATTGGTCAAGGGATTGCTATCTCCTTATATCTCTAACAAGAAAATCTAGTTGTCTATCTATTGATAAAAAAACTTGGGGCTGACATGGAGATGGTGATCACGGTAGTGGCAGTAGTGGTAGTGGTGGTGGTAATGTTGGTGATGTGAAGGAGTTATTGACAAAAAAATGCACTTTAGAAATAAATTATCTAAATAGGGCTGTTTTGAATAAAAAATGATATAGTTAGCGGACAAAAAAAGTCTTGCCATATCCCAATCAGCATGACCAATGAGGTCCTGCCACCTCATTTGGAGGGATTAGTGAGGTCCTGCCACTTCATTTGGAGGGATCAATGAGGTGATGCTAGTTCATTTGGAGGGACTAGCAGGACCCCTTCATTTACCTTAATTATATTTTAATTAAAATAGCCTCATTTAAGTAAATCATTTCAAAACAGTGCCATTTGCATAAATAATTTGGAAAGCAATATTATTTTGGTCAATTAATCGATATAAAGATGATTATGATGATGATAACAACAATAACAAATATTAAATAATAGGAATAAATAGATAAGTGGATATTTATTCGCCTCCATTCATTTTCCACACCTAATTAAGGAGAAAAAGAATTCTTCTTAATTTACAATTAATGAAAAAGAATAAGAATTCTTCTTAATTTGTGCTTAATTAAGAAGAACAATAATCCTTCTAAATTGTAGGATTGTGAGATTGGACTCTTTCTTAATCTTTGTCTTCTTAGAGTTCTGTATGTAAGCACAAAAGATGTGATTCAGGTTAAAAATAAATAAATAGATGCGGTACTTTAAGAGACGAATAAGAGAGAGAAGGAAAGAATAATTAGTAATACAAAATAAACAATAAATAATAAATGTAGGCATCATTCAAATTTGGAAAATAACACTCAGAATTATAGATATTGACAAATTTATTTTTCTTTCTTGAAGATGGTTGATAATTCTGGAGTGCCGCTACCTTCTTTTCACAGAAACAAGAAAAAAATGATGAAATGACTCTGGTCTTATCCCTGTTTGTATTTGAGTCTAAATATTCAAAAAAAAAAATAGAATACTAGCTAGTAATGAAAGGTAGGGCCTGGGGGAGAGGAATGGAAGCTGATTGGTTGAATATGGATGTGTTACTTATTATTATTTCATTGCTTGATACAATTGTCTGTATTTATAGAGTTCTTCCATCGCCTATTACTAGTCCATTGTTAAACACAAGAAGGCTTCAGNTGAAAAATAACACTCAGAGTTATAGATATTAACAAATTTATTTTTCTTTCTTGATGATGGTTGATAATTCTGGAGTGCCGCTACCTTCTTTTCACAGAAACAAGAAAAAATGATGAAATGACTCTGGTCTTATCCCTGCTTGTATTTGAGTCTATTAAAAAAAAAAAAAAATAGAATACTACCTAGTAATGAAAGGTAGGGCCTGGGGGAGAGGAATGGAAGCTGATTGGTTGAATATGGATGTGTTACTTCTTATTATTTCATTGCTTGATACAATTGTCTGTATTTATAGAGTTCTTCCATCGCCTATTACTAGTCCATTGTTAAACACAATAAGGCTTCAGATGATGGAGGGTAGTGCCAAGTCATCAATGCTGACGTGTTAGTTGTTAGTCAACAGTCAAAGCCAAGCTGGCAACAGCTGGCAAGTTTGTTAAGTTAGTTTTGATAACTGATTCAGTTATGCATTTGTGGAAAGCTTCTGATGTAAGCCATTCGTTGGCTATATATTTCTGTAATTGAGATTCATTATTCAATTAGTACAATTCATTCTTTCTGATCTGGATTTAGATCACAATTCATATGCTTCGTTTTCTCTCTTTCCTCATTTGTTCGTACTGAGCTTGTGTTCATATTTCTCTTCTTGCTTCTCTGGTTTTCCTCTGGTTTATGCTTCTTCCATCTTCTGTCATATCTGTTAATCCCACAATTCTCTAATCCAGTTTTGATGATAACAAATGATCCTATTGTTGCTAACTTGTGTTATTTTCTCTAAGTTTTCATTTAGGACAGGTTTGAAAAGAAGCCTTGCGATCAAGTTCCTCTGGATAATGAGAGTTTCTAACTTTGCTAATGTGGACAATCGTGTTGAAGACTCCAGTTGAATTTAGTCTTCTATAATCTGTTTAGGAATTTGTGTTAGTTGAGATTAGATATTTCCTTCTTGACTTGACAGATGAAATGTTCTTCTTTTAAGGAAAACTTTATACACTTTCTCTTATACAAAGTAAGACTTTTTGGCACAAAAGGACAAAAGACTTTTTGCTTGATGGACATTGTGTCAGCTGGTAGGTGGCTTTCTTCTTTGCCTCTTTGATAGTCCTTCACGTGCATAAGAAAGGAAATAAAACAAGGAGAACTTCCAAGGTTTTGGTATGCATGAAGAGAAGTAAGAAGAAAATATTTTAGAGAGAGAAAAAAGCCATTTTCAAGAGTTATACTTTTCTTCTTCTTCCTCTCGGCTATTCTTCATGTAGCAAAGAACTTTATTGTATCATTTCTACTCTATTGAGAGAGTGCCTTTTATGGGGATTTATTTTTTATGAAAGGGGTTTTGTATTCAAATTTCTAGGGAGAAATCTGGGTGTGTAATCTTCCTTCATTTGTGTTGGAAGAGATGAGTTTATGGTGAGCTTTGAAGAAAAACCATGGATGTAAAGCTTGGAGAAGCTTGGACAACTAAACTTGATTATGAGTTCTTGGTTAGCTTGAAGCAAAAATCATGGATGTAAGCTTGGAGAAGCTTGGACAACTAAATTCGGATTTTAGTGCAACCTCAAGAAGTTAAGAGAGTGGATGTAGGAAATTTGGCCGAAGTACTATAAACTCTTGTGTCAAATCTCGTCTCCCTTCATATCTTTAATTTTGAGCTATTTACACTTTTAAATTTTATCTGTGTTTCTAATGCTAAAGTGTGATATTCTGGGTTTCTGTTATTCTGCTCTTCTTTGATTTAATTAGTTTTGAGTTTTTGAGAATTAGTTCGTGAAAAGAGTTGAATATTGAATTGATCTATGTTTTAGAATTAATTTAGTTTTAAATTTTAAAAACTCCTATTCATCCCCCTCTAGGAGTATTTCCTTCAACTTTCGATATCTGACCAAGGTTCGTACAGTTGGTTTCTGCTAAGTCTTACATCCATTACCAACTCTTGAAGGTTTTAGTGTTTGCTGATTTTTTCTTTTCCTTCAAAGCATCTAGATTTTTCTGATATTTCCCTGCACAGCCAAGTTACTCCTATGTTGATGTCTTTGATTTTGCTTTCTATAGTATTGTAGTGTTTTTATTGAAAATTTGTATTCATTCACCTAATTGAAGGAGCATACTATAATGTTGATTATCGTTGTTTTGTAGCTATATTGATGGCAAGGAGGTTTGAATTTTAATCTATTCCAAATTATCCAAAACTTTAATCACATGATGATTGCTTTTAAAAATTCATTTAATGTAGCTCGCAATTGCAACCATTGCAGATGAATTAACTAAGGATGCTTTACTACTTGATGATGCGTCCTTTTGATTGGAAATCCTCTTCCTCCTTTTATCTTGAATCTTTTATAACTTCATATTTTATTTGAGAAGCTCCAAACTGCCTTAAGGCAAGTAATATGAGAAGTTATAATTTGGCATCTTTGGAATTAAATAGCTAAATTTCACTAACAATAGCAAAAAAAATATGTAAAACAATGCTCTATATTATCTACATCTATATTACAATAAAGAAAATTCTCAGAAGTTAATATCAATGAAAGTTAAATAAATTAACAATGGGAAAGTCTGTATATCACGGATCACTTCACCAATTTTTACTAACCAGATTAACATGGCCGCATACATGCTTTCGTGCTATATAGGTCTGCTCATAAAACTGAATAAATACTTAATTTCGAAATGTCTCATTCACTCAAATGTTTTAACTGTTTAGGTACAAAGAGAGAGAGA
>QAOA01000725.1:0-28530 GCA_003255065.1 Cercis canadensis | reverse complement strand
CCCTCTTCCTTTTTTTTTTTTCTTTTTTCCTGCTTAGTTCATTTTGTAAGTGTAGATTGGTATCTTGTGCTCTGAAATTGTTGTAATGTACTATAACATTACCGATTAATATTCAACCATATTTTGACTTGATGTCATATTTTCTATTCTTTTGTACAATTTGTTGCAACTTTGAGTTCATTTCCCTTGCTATCTGTTCTTATTCTAGATTTTGGATTTACTCAAGCAAAGCATTGACCTCCAAATCTCCTCTCACTAATGTGTTCTTGGCAAATGGAGAAGCTAATACAATAAATACTTTCTCTACTTTGTCACTTGAAGAGCAAAACCTGAAAACAGGAACCATAACATGAGGATTAAGGTAATAATGAGCAAATCGAAGAACAAGATACTGTGTGCTGAAGTCGAGGAAAATTTTGTTGATTTTCTTTTCAGCTTCCTCACAATGCCTCTAGGATCTATCATAGATTTTATGAATGGCTATTCTTACCTGGGATGCATTGATAACTTGTTCAAAAGTGTGGAGGGTCTGAATCCCATGTTGTGTAAAAAGTCATGCATGATGTTGCTAAATCCAGGGTTGGCCCCACAATTTGGCTGCAAGAATCAACCTCTGAATATTAATGAAAATGAATTCCCACATATTGGTATGGGCTTGATGATTATTACAGAATTATCATTTCAAATAGGATTGATCAAATTGAAAGTGGTGAAGAGGTAGAAAAATTAGTACTTTTTGATCCGAGATCTGCAGAAGGAACAAGAGACAGTGCTGTGGGTTTTGTGAAAAGACCAGCTCTCTTTTCTGTGTGGGATGATCTTAAAGTGATGCCATCAAATTCTGTTTCTATCATTCTGGGTCTGCAAAAGATGAACATCCCACTTAATGATTTGCAGGAGCATGTGATGAGCATTGGTGAGACTGAGGTAACAAACTGCTATTTAATGGTTAATTTCCTCTTTGGCTGTAAAAGTGATACTATAAAACCCTAAAGAAATGGTATTGAAGAACATTGGAATAACATTCACTTTATTTTCATGTTTCAGGCACTGCACTTACTGAGGGCTTCTTTGACATCAAAAACTGCTTTAACCGATGGCCTTTCCTTCATATTGAAGAACCCAAAGCAAGAAACTTGAAGATATAACTTTTAAGAGTTTGATTGTTGATAAGGGTTGACACAGGGCTGTCTTGCAATATTTTGATGTTTAAAACTTTAAACTATGCCTCAGACATCAAATAGTCTCTTAGTATTTTAGTTCCACTAGCCGAATTGGGCTCAGTTAAGTGGGGCTAAAATATTGACCCAAAGCTGATTTTGACTTGTTACTAAATTAAATATTATGCAATATGCAGCATCAACTCTGCATGGATCTGCATACCAAAATAAAATCTACATGGATCTATTGGCAAGATAATGTCTTATAATTGTCTTATACATTCGTTCAAGTGTTCATGTAACCTATCGTGGATTATAGTAATTAACAAAATAAAATGTAGAGATGTAATTAACAGAATAGAATGTAGAGATGTAGCCCAAAAGATAGAAATAAAATATGTAAACACAACATGAATAAAAGGAAAAAAGAATAGCAAAAAAAAAAAAATTAAAATATTTAATTATTTATGCCCAAATAACAAGTTCAAAGATGGCAAAATATTCAAGCATAAATAACAATCAAGACATAAAAAAAGGCAAGTTCAAAGAAATAACCAAGTTCAACAATCACCACCAAGAAATCATCAAACAACCAAATTAAAAATAAGAAAAAAGGAAAAGGCAAACCCCTTAATCTTCATCTCCCTCATCATCCTAAACAATAATATTTGAGTCATTTATAGAAAGAGTTAGATGCTAAACTTTGGTTGACTCATCATTATCTACAATAATAACATTTGGGATTTTGAACTTGGGAATTGAAAATTTGGGAGTGAAAAT
The DNA here is from genome assembly GCA_003255065.1 of Cercis canadensis. Taxonomy (NCBI): domain Eukaryota; kingdom Viridiplantae; phylum Streptophyta; class Magnoliopsida; order Fabales; family Fabaceae; genus Cercis; species Cercis canadensis. The sequence continues at coordinate 26,590 of QAOA01000725.1, read as the reverse complement.
GAATTTTGAAAAATTTAAATTTGATTTTATACGGCCTAAAGAGAGAGAGAGAAATGGATTAATTGGGTTAGTTTGGCCCAAACTCAAATGTGCCACAGACCTAATCGACCTATATTTATTCGAGTTGATAGGTTTTTGAATCCAACTCTTTTAAATTGGGGCTAAAATAGACTAGTCTAATTTTGACAGCTCTTATTGAAACTAGTTATCACTATGTTATTTGACTACTATTTAATTGTGAGCACGATGTTGTTATAGTACTATTTAAACTAATTTAAGTGAAATTAAGTTAATCATTTACAAATTCTTCATCATTTAAATCCTCCCACCTCTCACTGCAACGACCACTGTACCCATCACCTTTATCTCCTTCTACTGCCATATAAACCTTGTCCTCCTCATTATTGTCTCCAAAAATTTCAGCTCTATCGGATAAGTCTTCCTGCTCCATATCAGGTTTCCCTTTTTGCATATAGAAATGAGGGAGGGATATGTGGGAAATTCCCCATGATGAACTGGGGGCTGGGGGAATTTTCTCACGGGAGCGGGAATGGGAAGAGATTTTTCCCTGTTTGAGTTTCGGGGATGGGCATCATAGTCACTAGGCTAATTGACTGAAAAATACAATTTTAAAAATAAATTACATAAAAGAAATATTATGAAAACTATTTATCATTTTGAGGTACTTTTAAATAAAATATTCATGGGCAAAACAATAAATTGAGTTTGGCCACTTCAAAAATAACATATTTCATGAAGTCCCGCTACATTAAAATAGCAGGACTCACCATCATTTCGTGTCAATAATATTATGAAAAATTTGCAACATGCACAATTACGAGGAGGTCTCACTATTTTGGGAAATAGTAGAATCTTTGAAATCCCGTAATTTCCAAACAGCAAGACATTGAGAAAGAGAAACAAAATAGGGAAAGAGAGGGAGAAAGAGAAAAGAGTAATGGGAGAGAGAAACAAAATAAAGAAAGAGAAGGAGAGATAAAGATAAAAAGAGGAACTAACAGAAAGAGAAAAAGATGAGGGAGAGAGAAGCAAAACTGATAAAGAGAAAAAGAAGAACAAGAGAGAGAGAAAAAAAAAGACATAGAAAGAGAAAAAGGAAGAAAGAGGGGCAAATTTGTTTTTTTATCTCACTACTTTCAATTTGATGTGACTTTAATGGTTCTGTTGATTGCAAGATGACGGATTNTTTTTTTTTTGTTATTTTGTATTATTATATTTTAATTAAAATAGTAGGTTGCATTAAATAAATGTAGTAGGACTCAATTAAATTCGCTATTTTCAAAGTAGAGTGACTCAATTTGTTCACATCTTCCTAAATATTTTATTCAAGTGCTGCAAAATGGTAAGTAGTTTTCCAAATGCCCCTTTTACGTATTTTATTTGTAAAATAGTATTTTTGGTCAATTAACCTAGTCTCCATCTTGTGGGGATTCTCAAAATGTTAAAATATCAAAATACTCTTTTATGACACTTATATAGGGTATAATATATAGGGGTAGATTAGTAATTTCATATATAATTAATAAAAAATATAAAAAGTAAAGATTTAATTATGTTATGAGTCCATGTAATTTGAGCAAAAATTTAAGTAAATCCCTTTTAAATGGGTTATTATTCTTTCATTTGCACATAAATAAATTCTTGTCATTAGTTTCAATTATAAAACCATTAATGAGTAACTCACATGTCAAACATTATACACATTTGACAAACGAAGACAACATCTTGCCCACATAGCTCCATCCAACACGTGCAAGTCACGTGAGCCACACTAATGTTTGACGGATGACAGAGAATTGCATCTCTGTTCCTTCCCTCTTAAACTGTGTATTTTAACCTTCACCTTTGAATCCATGGTGAGTTGTTTTCCTTGTGAGATCGGGTTTAAACTATCTGGATCGGGTTGCCCAGTTTTCAAATGTTTCCCTTACAGTCGGGTCATACCCGGTAAAATTGCTATCCCTGCGAAGTAACTAAATTGTAAAACCCCCACGCTTGGGGGTTTATGCTACTATCTGAGCAAAAGCCTTCTCTAGTTCCTTTCAAACCTGCAATCTCCATTGAAATGTTGCTCACTCGCACTCTCAGTCGCAACAAGCTTCCTCTGATTCTTCTCACCTCCAAAGGTACTCTCTTTCTCTCTCTATTTGCTTCTCTCGCTTTCCGAGTCCACCTAACTGGGTTCTTTTCAGCGATTCCAAATCTGGGTTTCTCTCTCTACTCCACACACATTGTAGGCGATAAGCCTATTCTTGTAAGAAATTCATTGTCTGTCTTTCTCGCTGTTCTGTTTGGCTTCCAGAATTCAAAGTGATGGCTATGTTTGTTGTCAAATACAATTATGCAGGTAAGGGATTTTATTCATTCTGCCTTGTACCACCCATTACATGGATACTTCTCCCAAAGATCACGGTCTGTTGGAGTTCTTGAGAAGAGTATTAAGTTCAATCAGCTCCAAGGTCTTGTGTAATTTTGTTTTTGTTTTGTTTTGTTTCAGATCACTTAGTTCTGTTTGGCATATGGTTTAATCATGGGCACTTAATAATTTTAGCATTGAAAGTTCAAATGGGTTTAAGTAGGTTCGATTCCTAGACTTTATTTGGAAACGAAATGATAAAATTAACAATGAATCTAAACATGATTTATTCATTGGTACAGTGGAAAGAAAGTAAATTTCATTTCTCCCATTTTGTTTACCTCCTTATTTTTCTTTGCAAGCAAGGCTAAAAGTAATTGTATGCTGCTAATGCTGAAGAATGGCTCAAGAAGAAAATTAATTTTAGGGATAATGTGGAATTCTTTAATTCATTTGGCTCGAGCTTATGCTAAATAACTTGTTAATCTGTATAGGGGATCATTTTGAACATTTTTATTCCTCTTCCCTAGATGCCAATATGAAGTGGAATCCTTGTGTTGCCAGATATGTGTGGATCTTGCCATTTGTAAGCGAAGGAAATTTAGGATGGTGGCCCTTTTAGGATAATGGTTGAGTGGAAGAAGTGGAGTTCTTTTTGGAATGTGATGTAATTGCCACGTCCATGAAACTAACAATTGATTCAGATATGTCTGCTTAGTCCCAGAAATGGTATTATATGAAAATGAGTGTGGTTGCAGTGGGATGCTGAAGTCGATACTGACAATATAATAGTAACCAGGATGACAAGTACAGAAATGGAGAGGTGGCTGTACAGGTTGGATATATTTGTTGTATACAACGGAGACTCCTGACCATTTTTCATAGGTGATTTTATATTCATCTAAAGCATGAAGGGAACTTAAAATGGAAGATGAACTTTGGTGATTTGGTCCAAGTGATAAAGGATACATTGTTCTTTGCGATACCAAGTAGACAGTAATTGACAGACAAAGCATGTATGAGAATTATTCCACAGGGAGAATCCTTTCTGATTGAGTTCAAACTTTTTCTTGTATTTTATGTTGATTTCAAAGAATTAAATATTATAGTTATATGTACAATGGTGTCATTAGGATTGTCTGTTGCATATATATCTTCAATTTATGAAGTTGACCTTTCAATATTTTTCTTTTGGCTTAATTGAGACTGCTTGCTTTATTTTCTGGATTAACCATGCAAGCCATTTCATTAATTATGAAATTAATTCTAGCATTCTACTATTTTCCTCTTTACTTTTTTAGTTTGAAGAAGTTCAAAACTTATATAATTGTTGTCATACTTTTGCAATTTCTTTGTCCTAATATAGCAAACTGATGACATATTTCAGGAAGAAAAGCTTATATGAGATACTTGGATAATATTTACAAACAGAGTGGTATATCCTGGTTTACACCAGTTGAGCTTTTTAAGGTACATTCTCTTTAGCATAAAGAGTTGCAAATTCTTTGAAGTGGCATTATGGCTCAAAAGCTTAATCTGTTTTTTGATTTTTCTGAGTTTCATAAGGTGAACTTAATTATATATTTTTCAAATCATTCATGGAATGAAGAATTCATTTTGTTTAAGTTTCTTTGAGATATTTCAATTGTTAAGAGCAATTGTTGGTATGACATCTCAGACTTTAGAATGATAAAAGCCCCTTCACTAATTCATATGCAATCCACTGCAGCTTTTGTCATATTTTTACTAAATAATATTCTGAACATTCTTCCAGAGCAGCTTTTCACCGCATTTATAGTGTGGCAACTTTTGAGTGCCATAGTATTTCTAAACATGGCAAAAGCTATTAACTGAGAGGGCTTGTATGCTCTTACACCTTAATGTTCTCATTTTATCACCATGTCAATGGACCCACTTATAGTTATTGATATCTTTTTTGACTGATATATATCATCATGTGCATTAAATTGATGACAAAAAAGAGGAAATGAAATTAATTTCATTCAAATTTGATCTTAACGTTTTAATTTTATGTGCACTATACCTTGGGATATCTGAATGTGACCTGTTTCTGGGGTTATATTCGTTAGTGATCAAGGTCTAAATTAAAAGTGAGCATAAATTGGATATTAGAAATATATTTGTGTAGAACCTGTACATGTATTTCCTTTGTCAAATTTAGAAGTTTGAAATAATATGATAATGCATTCTTTTAGTTATTTTTTGTTGGTCAATTCTTTCTTGTAGCCTTGGTATGCCCATGCGATTGCTGGAGCCATATTGCGGACTGCAAACTTCTCAGTGCCTTTGAAAGTAAGTCCTATTTGCTTCTCAAGTGCTTAACAAGCTCTTCTAGACTTTTGTTCCCCCTACCCTCCTACCCCCCAAAAAAAGGTGCTTTTCTAGAGTTATCTACAGGTTTTAGATACGGAAGCTGTTTCTTATTCTAGAAAGAAAAAGTAATAAGAGCAGTACAGAATCTTATAACAAGTGTAAGTACCTAAATATCAGAAGTTGGAACCAATGCCTAAGAACCTTGAACTATGTCCTTTTATTGTGGGGAGGGGGAACTGACCTTATTTTGTTGTCTCATGTATAAAAGCACTGCACAAGATTTCCATAGATTAATATATTAAATCTATGGTTTGATTTGTAAGATGCCTGTGTGCACTTACATTTTCTTTTCCCAAATTATAAGTAAAATAGTTAAGATCTTAAGATGCTATGAAGTACCACAAAAAGCTTTGACTTGTCATATTGACATCCTAATTGATGTTAATTTTCTCATTTTTTCTCCACACTGGAATCTCATCGAGTAAATTTTTTACTTCCTGAACTTTGTTTAGTCATTTATGTTCTACCTTCTAGAGAATCAACAGTCATTTGGTCATTGAACTGAGTCTTATCAAGAACTTTTTACTTGACTTTTGGGTTCAGAAGAGAGGGGTGGAATATTAGGTCAAACAATGTTCTTGCTGCTACATAGTTAGTCTTCAATTTTATTTATTTATTTTGAAAAAGAAGATATTATTAGAAGTGGAGAAACTACAAAGGAGGATATCCTTTTAAAACAGCCGGAAATAGAGTTAAAGATGAAAATAGAAACCGAAGCACACCAGCTCAAAAGAGCTTCCCAATCATTTGTGAATCTATCATAGAAATTCCCTGAAAAAGCCATTCACTTTGACGCACAAGATAGGCAATAAAGGATAATATGGGGCTGAACCTGCTGTTTAAAATGTTATCATTCCATTCCAACCATAAGCACCAGAAAACAGAAAATCATGCGCAGTTCTATGAAGCATTTTCTTTTTTGTTATTCCTCCCAAAACCCAAAAAATTGTCAAATTTGCAGTAGCACAGAGGAACCTATGCTCTCCAAAAGTAGCAAAAGGCTTGTTCCAGAACTTTCAAACCATATGACAGGGTAGGAGCAAGTGACTGCTACATTCTGAATTGTGAAAACTGAAAACACGGAACACAAATATCAGAGGAGACCATATATGGCCTATGCTCCTGTAACAAATCATTTCTGTTAACCCTATTAAATTCTGCAGTCTAAATGAAATTTTAACCTTAGGCAGAGCCTCAACCTCCAAAAAGAATTAGTAAAAACCAAATTCTGGCTTGAAGGGTTTTGCACCAAAACTAAGAAAGATTTACAAGTGAGAGAACCAAAAGAGTTGAGAATTGCCTATCTGAGCTGGGATCAATTTAGACAGGGAAAAAGATTAATTTGTCATAGGATCAATGTCTTCTGGCATTTAAGAGCTTTAATGCCAATACAGTACAGTCTCTCTCTCTCTCTATAATATTATAGTTTCTTTATTTCTAGAATGCGCCAGCTCACATATAAACCTTGAGATTATTTATAAAGCTATAATCATGGACTTTAGCAATTAGCTATGCTACTTCACAAACATAATCCATCACCTTAGAAGAAAAATAAAAGCAAGAGGTTTCCTAAACATAGCCTTATTATAACCAATACAAAACAAAATTCACCAGTTGCCTATGAGACTTCCTTAGCTACTATTTACAGCCCTATTGTATCAGTATCATGAACATAAATCCTTTACCCTTATAGGTCTGTTTTTATTATTTTAGCTAGTAATTAATATTGCTTTGTTGTAATTTGCACTCAGATATATGAAATTGGTGGTGGATCAGGAACATGTGCCAAAGGTATAATGGATTACATAATGTTGAATGCTCCTGCAAGAGTCTATAGCAGTATGACATACATGTATGTCTCTTGATACTTTTTCTTATAATGAAACCAAATTATATTTGTTTGAATCAGTTTCTTTTTAACTCTTACCTAATAAATGGTAACTTTGTTCCTTATTTTGAGATGAACAAATGATAACCTTTTAGTTGTAAATAATGACCTTCATTGTCACCTTTAGTATTTTATTGAAAATGGTATGGACTTTTATTTAGAATCTTTTGTTGGAACATCTCATGAAGTTGACCTGTCTGAGCAGTATCTAGTCTTGCTACTACTGAAGGATGATCATCTGAGGTAGTCTGCTTAATTGAATATGGATTAGACAGAGCATCTGTGCAATTTTATAAAATACACTCAACAGAGTCTATCCAAGCGGAATCTTGTTCTTAAAAATAAAATTTCTAAATCATTTTTCTGAAAGAGCTTCGATAAGGAAAAAAGGGAAAGGAAACAAAGTCATTCGATCAGAGGAGGGTGAAAATCTTTTAGTGGGAGGAGGAGTCCATCTAATAATAGAAATTATTTCTTAGAATCCTATACGTGAAGAGCTTATTGTCAATATTTTATTTTCTGGATAAGATAAGAATTTGTTCAAAGAAGAGGACAAGGAATCCACCTGGAGTAAACTAAAAGCACAAGCATAGTTCAACAGGGCCCTCTGATCCCTTTGCAAAACCGCATAAAGAATCATTAGCAAAAGCATACAAAGAAGCTAGGAAGACAATCCTATTTCAGATAAGATGCACTGAGTACAACCTTTTGCTGAAAGACAACATTGCTATGTTCTAGCCTAAGACACCAACATTAGCAAAAAAAGCACACTTTCATAAAGGCAAGGTTTCAGCTTCAATTTGTCTGTGAACTAAACACAGCATTGGGAGACATTTGCATTTTGAGTTCAGTAAACCTAACTTTTGGACTGACTTGTACTAGAGTTTGTGATGACTTGTGATGGCCACCATTAACTTCCAGAGCCTTGAAGCTTACTATTTTTCTTGACTGATACAAATCAACTTGCTAATGAATGTCTTTTTTGCCTAGCATAATTCGCATGAATTTAGTGTGTCAAGAGCCGGTTCATCCCAAAAACTTAAGTTGTGAGGTGAAGGCCCAATAATGGTTTTTATATCTAACACTTCCCTGCATGTGCAAGCCCTTTGGGCTTGAAGCGTCAACAAAGCACAGGCCAACTCATACCTTGTGCTAAAGTTTTAATTTAATTGAGAAAGTTGGGGCAGTGGGATCAATCTCTGATACCATGTCAAGGAACCAACTCTTCCAAAAGCTTAAGCTGTTAGGTGAAAGCCCAAGAATGGTTCACCTAATAGCTTAGGCTTTTGGGAGAAATGGTTCTTGACAAAGTGTTATCTGATTCTGATAGTGAACCAACACCTCTCAGTATCATTTTAAATTGCAATCTGCAATCACAGTTGTGGCCACAATATTGCTGTTGCCATGGCCACTGTAACCACATATCGCTGTAATTGTAGTCTGCTTGGTAGCTTTGTCCCTCAGCTTTCCACAACTGCAATGGAGCTGTTTGAACACCTCAACCACAATTTAAAATCTTGCCTCTCTGTGTTATTGACTTGTTAATCATTATTAAATTAGTAGATATTGGATTGTAGGAATCACAAAAATAATGGATATAGATTCTCTAGAAAAGTTTTTGTTGATATACTTTTGGGTTATTGATTGGAATTATGTTGAAATCTTTCTTGCATGTTTCTAGTAGTGATCTATTAATCTTGGAATATCCTATAATCCTATTGAATATAGTATGGAGTCATTTGAATTGAACTGGATGCTAACTACTGTATTAATTTCTATTGGTTACTGATCTTATAATCATATGATTCATATCCTGATTAGAGTCCTTTCTATAACTACAGTTCAGTTGAGATTAGTCCGTCACTTGCTGAGATACAGAGAGAAACTGTCGGTGAAGTGCGTAGTCACATTCCGAAGTTCAGGGTGGAATGTCGAGATGCTGCTGACCGGAGTGGATGGGGTTGGTTGTCTATAGTACTGCTCCAGTCTGAATTGAGTTTGCATCATATCTATTGCAATTTTTTTTTATAGTGGATAATATTCTGCAAAAGGTTCAGCCACCTAAGGACCCATACATGAATGATTACCATTGTCTATAAACAGAAAATGCAACTAAACAATAGAGTGGTTTACAAAACAATTCTTCAACAATAATATTAGTTTTCTTCTTGAATGCTGTCATCAGTGTAGTCAAAGATGACTGGATGCTGGCCTAGTCACTGAGGCAAGGCCCCTTTAGTGAAGCCTTTGCCTTTGTCACTCGGTCCACCAATTAGTGAGAGTCCATAATTGCTGGCTTCAACAACTATTTATTTATTTATTTTTGGTTTCTTTTATTGTTTTGAATGGCAGCCAAATAGGAAAATGGTAAAACCCAAAAGAAAAGAAGTTAGAAGAGAAGTTAGAGGGTAAAGTGGTCAATTGTGTACAAAAGTAGGTTTTGACTGTTTCTGATGATTCCATTGATAAACCCTATGTTTTATGTTTCTTTTATGTAATGGGCCGCGTAGGGCTGTTTTTTCTATGAATTTTAGGGCTGTCACATCTTTTTGGTTTTAAACTTGAATCCTTGTGATTTTCATGCTTTATCTTGAACATTGACTGCTTTATCAGAATTTTATGCTTCAGAAGTTGATTTACACGGTAATTTTTTGACACAGTAGTTAAAATATATCTGTTCTTTGTCCACATATATATATATATGTATGTATGTATGTATGTATGTATGTATGTATATGTGGCAAAGACTATGGTGCCCATTATAGAAAAATGAGCATCGATACACATTGAATAAGGGCCACTCATTTGTGGCCTCAAATCTAAGAACTGTATAGAACTGTATATAAATTATACCTTTAAATTTTAAGTTTATCTAGTCTCACTGAAATTAATTTTTGTCAAATTCAAATTTTGTTAACTGGAATTTGTATACATTTTTGTACTGCTCCAAGATATGAGGCCACAAGTATGTGGCTTACCTTCCATGCACATTATGTGCAATTTGCACCGTAGCCAAAGCCTATATAAATGCCTTCTTTCTTTTTTTTTTTCACAATTTTAGTGCCTTAACAGGGCTGCTGTGCTTCTTGGTGTAGAGAGTCCTTCTTTCTTTTTTTTCACAATTTCATAGTATGGATGTGTTTTGTCTGTATCTCTGGATGTTTGTGTTTATGTGTATATGTGTGTGTGTGTATTTTTATCGTATACTTGTTTTGGCTGTAATTTTCAATTTATTTTAATCTTCGAAGAGTCGTTTCTTCTATTTGGTGTGTTAAACTAACTTCATATATAAAGCTAGTATTCTGGGTTTTTCTTCACCTTCTTTACAGGGGATGTGGAGCAACAACCATGTTGGGTGATAATGCTTGAGGTGTGCTTAATTTTTATTTACTTCGATGTTATTAATTTGAGAGAATTTTGTATTAAAGAAATAGCACCTAATCTTGCCTTTGTAGTAATTTTTTCGTAATTTTCTTTTGCATTCTGTGACTTTATTTATGGGTCCATGTATAATAGCATAATATGCATCTCTGGAAAAAAAAAAAAAAAAAGGTATGAAAGATACTTCTCTTTATTTGGTCATTAGAAAATAAAAGTGGCTCTAGATTCATGATCTTATTGCCCTGTTCTCAAAGGCCAAACAGGTTGCATTACTCTTACAGTTGTTAATATTAAGTACTAATGCAGATATTTTATGTTTAGAAGCTAAGATCTGGTTTTTATCCATTCTCATCACAAATGCAGTTTAGGATTTTACTGAACAATTATTAGGTCTTTGGTTAGGAACCTAAGGTTGTAACTGTCTACAAGAGACTGTCTTCTGCCTTTGTATTTTATCCTATTAATATTACATTGTATTGTATTTATTTGAATGTTCTCTACAGAAAATCAATTTGTTTAGATCTTGTAGGTACTTGATAATCTTCCACATGATCTTATCTATTCAGAGAATCAAGTTTCCCCATGGATGGAAGTGTGGGTCGAGAGACAGCATGACAGGTAAGCCTCAGAGTGTAAACAAGATGCAGATCAAGCCATTGCTGTATAGTGTGTACACCATAACAAGTATTCAAGTGCTTCATTGGGTTGTCACCACTGAAAAACATGTATTTCTTTTCAAAGTGTTCATATGATGAAGAAATCATAATCCAATTATGTAGCCTATGCTATCCAACTTAAGAATTTGACATCACCAACTTTTTCTCCTCCTTCTATAGAGAAACACTAAGTGAGTTATACAAGCCATTGCAAGACTCGCTTGTTACACGATGTGTTGAGATCATGGACTTGGACAAAACTAATACAACTATGGCGAAAAGAATTTTGTCCAAGGTCTATCCAAAGCCCCGTCGATCTTGGCTGCCAACTGGTTGCTTGGTAAGAGAGGCTTAATTTGCTCATGTTTGATATACAAATTGATTTTCACATTCATCACATTTTCGAACTTGCAGAAATTACTTGAGGTTTTGCATGAGGTGCTACCAAAGATGTCTTTGATTGGTTCAGACTTCAGTTACCTACCGGATGTGACAATAGCTGGTGAAAGAGCCCCATTGGTTTCAACCAAAGTATATTATTGTCCATTTATTTTCTTAGTAAATACAGCAGTTATCTGTTTTGTCATCTCATGAACTTTAGAGTGAAGTGCTCCGTGATACATGGTGTGGAGTCCATGTATTTTGTGTATTACAATCATTATTGCTACTCTATGCATGTGACATAATTGTTGAGAAGCAGTGTGCCACTAGTTATGTGAGGATCTGCCACATTAGTGGCTTTGCCTATTTCTTATTTTTGTAACCCATGCGATTTTTAATGCATAAAAGTGGAAGCTATGTTAATAGAATCTTTTACTTTAACTATGTGACTAATGGCCATGATGACATTTAAACAAACATGTAGTGGTCACAGTGGAAGCAAAGGAGAATCACCTAAGCTCCCTAAATCGAACTTTTACCATGCTGTTAGACTTCTCAATATTACTGAGTTGTCGCTAAATTATTGCTTAACTATAGCATATTGAACCTTTGGATGCATAGTCTTATAGATCAATGATAGTTCGGCTTCTACTTATTTTATCTCAGGGATGCTTGGTTGATGGTGTGTAAAGGGTCTATGACTTTCAGTATATAATTCTTTGCCATTATAATTAAATGAAAGCATGTCAACTGAATCAGTGCAATACTCTTAGTCAACTGCATTTACGTTTTGAACTGCAGAAAGATGGCCAGAGCTCAGATTATGGGAATTATCTAGAGGCAAAGGTTTGGTTTACCACTATTTCTTTCTTTCTTCCTCCTCTGCCTGTGTATGTACAATGCCACAATTGACCAGCAGATAAATTGTTTGTAGCTTGAGACAATTATATTTGATTTTTCTTAAATTAAACCCTAAAAGTAAGAGGAGTGGGTTATGAAATTATATTGATGCCACCGATGGTTCAATAACTGGAAGTGTCAGACAAGCCAGAGAGAACTATGATAATTTGAACTTCCTAGAATTGTAAATTTTAATGCATCTATTGTGACTAGTATGCACTTAGTTAACATTAGCGCAATGTGAGACCAAGGAATTGCTTTTGTGCAACGCCTATCTGAAAAAAAAAAACAGTTTTTAATGAGCCAAATGCATCTTTGTTCCTATGAANTTGTTGCTATGAAAATGTTGCCTTTTTTTTTTTTTACCCCAAGCAAATCCTAAACTCAAGATGTGTTAAACAATGTTAAAAAATCTAAAAATCTATGGTCCTAAAATTATTTGAAATCTTTTATACTAAGTTGTAATATGGCTGAATGGGGATGGGATTTTTTTATTTGAAAAATGTTAAACCTCATCTGTGAATTGAGGACTGTTTTCTTTGCCTTGTTATTGGTGTCGGCCCATGGGCATTTTAAGGAGGTTACGTTAATGTATATTCAGAGGGATTGGAGAGTTCTTTTGAACTGATTGTACCTGTTTTTTTGGTTCTATTTTTCTTTTGTGTCTGGGGGATATCTGGTCCACCATTTATTTCCTTCTTCCTTGCCTTACTAAACTCTTCTTTTATGAAAAAAAAGACACAAAATAATGGAAAGAGCACATTGCACTGGGGGCATAAACAACTTGATACAAACTAAAACTCCAACCCTCATTTGTTTGGCTTCAGTGTATAAGGGACTATTCATATCAGCCACAAGTTTGTCCTTTGAAAATCCTTGGTTTTTTAAAATGCCATCCTCCTATGCTGATTGGCCTGCCTCTGGATGATCACAAGTGATTATTATGTTCAAAATAGATAAACATGCTAGTGAAGCTTTTTGATGGTAAAATGCTTGCTGTGAGATTGATTTAAGATCAATCAATTATTTGTAGTAGCTTTGTAGGAGCGCAAAGCTTGAATATGCTAGGTTTCTTCTATTAGTGACTCTATATCATATTATGAAGCTTCTTTCCTTAACTTCTTAAGTTGCAATGCTGTGCCAAAACTCAGTAATAATAGCTGTCTGCTTTCCCAGGGTGATGCTGATATCTTTTTCCCTACTGACTTTTGGCTTTTGGAACGAATTGATCATTATTGTTCTGGGTGGCTGAAACTTAACAATAACAAGGATGAATCATCCAAGAAAGGGAAGAAGAGGAGAACAATTATGGTTAGTCTTACTGTTAACTAATATGGATGAGGGTTGATCAAATACAATTTTAGTGTTGGTTCTGGTTCACTATATGGATCAAGATATCACAGTAGCTTACTTCATACATGGATAGAAATATTTGAGTTGGCCATATGACAATAATTCAAGGTCATAAAATTTATGGAGATTTGTCACTAACAGGAGTTTAGGAATATTTCATTCTTGTTAATCTTTTGAAATATCCACACTCCCCTTGTTCCAACTTTTAGAAACTTTATGTACTCTGGAAATCTGATTAAATAATTTTTGGTGTAGCTGGAAACATCATCTTTCATGGAAGAGTTTGGCTCGCCCTCAAAGACAAGAACCAAGGATGGATATAACCCACTCCTGGATGACTTTAAGAATACAAAAATTTATATTAGTGTCCCTACACACAATATTAAGTAAACAGACAACAAATTTCTGCATCCACAATGATTTTTCGCAACAGAAATTGGTGGAGCTCAAGGTATGTCAGTAACTTAGATTTGATCACTCAAAGTGAAATGTGTATAAATCAGAGTTTTAAGACCTTCATTGTGTGCGCTTAGCAATAACAATAGTTTGACGGAATCCATTGTTTATGTGATTAGATTTGTTAGAATTCTCCACAAGGGATGGTTTGCAACTCGACATCAGATAGAGTAAGCATAGATGTGGCCAAGGGGAAGAAGACACCAACTTTTGCCATTTCTCACTTGGTGAACAAGGCTTTCAAGGTGCAAGGTGATTAGCACTTTCTACAACTAAAGATATTCTTTCTCCCAGCTCTCATTTTATCTATATGACAACTTAAGTCAGCAGAAATATAGAGCAGTATCTTTTCTTCACCACTGCAATAGTTGATACTTAACCAGCAAGTAAAACCCCCTTGGGCAAATCACAAGATTTGTAGTAATCCCAAGTGAGGACCAAATTTTCTAGTACTTCTCTTCTTGTCATTGGAAATGTTTTATTCGTCATATCCTTTTATCCCACTTTTTATGATGTTGCTGATCTTTTACTGCTGCATGTTGCTGTTTTGTCCTCAAATTTTTTTTTTATTGTCTCAAGGCTAATTATTTATGATCTATTCATAGTTGATGATGCTCGTCTAACTATTGGCTCTATCAACTACTCTCTCGGAAGAGTACAACATAATCCATGACAAAAAACACTTTAGTTCATATGGCTAGAGGAAGTGCCACGAAATTCACAAGTCGTTGGAATAAGGAATACTTTTTTACTTACTATTCGGAATTCACTAACCACCTGTGTCAGTTTTTTTTTTAACCTATTTTCATTAATGAACATTAGGCTTTTTATGAATCATTGCATTTGTCTATATAAGTCAATTATTAATCTAACATGTGCTTATTCCCCTTGCCCCCACAAAGCAGATGCTATATGTAGCATATACCAAATTGGCAAGACGATTTTATACTACAATCAGCTCCATGATATAAATAGATATTATACATAACAAAGTTTACCTTTATAATTTTGTAAGTCAAAGGATACGATTTTACTTTTCCTTATTAAGTTAACTATATCACTGTCAATTCCTTGTTAGACTTTTTTCCATTAGATACTTGTTTTAGTGTTTCCTCTGAGTATTGGTAAAATTTACAAGAATTTCGTGGGTGAGTGCAAGAGACTGCCTATAAATGGCATTATTGACACTAAAATATTGAGCTTAAGTACTGTCACAACATATCCGAAGAGTAACTATAATGCAAATGATAGACCGAATTTAAGAAAAATAGAAGTTGCCACCAATTGTTTTAGAAAATATGGTACAATTAAAAGTGCTTTTTATTTTATTTTTTTTAAATGGTTTGCATACCAAAGATTGGTGTGGAAGTTTATTTATGCGTTGGAAATGTGTTAGGCACCTTATAGTATATGTCTAAAGACGGTTAACCTAAATTAGCTATGCAAAGAATTAGACAAAATGTTGCTAAGAACATACTTTATTCATTTTTAAAATAAACATTACATTTATTAATCAATGGCGGAAAATAAACATGACATATATGAATTCTTACGGGTTCAAAATTCTTCCACCCATTTGTCACATATTGTGCCCGTCGAAGTGGTGCTTATCTTTGTCTAGGTTAGATAAAAGAGACACATTCTATATAGGACCTAGTCAATCTTATCATTCCATGATAGACAAAGGGCCTATCATGGATTTTGTAAACCCTAACAATAATTCCTAAATGAATGTAAATGCATGATCCAAATATAACGTAGGATGAATAGTGGCCAAGTCACATTGAGTGCTTCAAGTTTCTATCCTTTCAATTTGCCAAGCTCCAAAAACATGTGTGCTATACAAGATTTTCCCCCATATAAGCTCAAAGAGTGTGCATCAAAATAAGCAACAAACAAGTTAATCTAAACAAAATGATTCACATGCATTTGATGTCTAAAGTTATAATCAAAACAAGAATGCTGCTAAAAACAGAGCACACATAAGAACTAACAACCGGGATCTGTTTTTTATTTACAGGAAGAAAGGATATGAATTATCAACAAAGTAAACACATTGATGCAAAGATATATGTATAAACTTTCAAATGGCTTTGGAATCATGCAAAAGGCACTTGTGAAGCTCAAGTTATGCCCAAAATATCATGCAAATGTCAAAAATCACAATGATAGAATTTGATGCAAATTTTATGATTTTTTTGGGCTTAATACATGTTGAATTTGGTAACAAAGACTATACCATTTGAAATATACATGTCTTAGATTTCAAAATAATATATAATTGGATCAATCCCCTTTGTGTAACTTGAGTTATGAATAAAACAATGGCCAAAGATCAGAAACTGAGAATGTAGAATTTGAAAGTTCAAACAGCCCTATTTGCAAAAATTCTGGGATTTGTTGGCTTTGAATCACTCAAATAAAATTACATAGAATGAAAGGTTTACACCTTAGGTTTCCAACAAAAGTGAAATCTCATGAAAATGATGTGTATTGCTTGAGTTACGTATGAAACATAACACAAAGGTCAATGCTGGGCAGGATTCACAAATTATGCTCTAATGCAAAGTATGAATAAATCATGATGCAATACATACCAAAATAATGAATCTAAGACACTCAATTCATGTCATAATCTCAATAACCAAATAAAAGGTATCACACTTTGGAACCAAAGCCAAATTCAAGCATAGCTTCAAACATGCATTTTATCAAATACCTTAAAAGCACAATCAATATTCAAAATCACTTGTAAAAAGAGTCTTAAAATCATTCCAAATCAATAGAAATACATGTGAACATGCTCCTAGGTCATATTATAATAATCCAAGAAGCTAATTTCAACTAGAAACATGTATAATCAAGTCTCTAAGCACCCAAAAATGTAACTGCAAAATTATGTACGAGTTCAAGGAGTTAAGAAGTGGAAGAAAGCCATTACCCAATTGAAGCTTTCTAGTGTTAAGAATCAAAGTGGGTAGCTCTTCAACCTTCAAAAATCCATGCAAACTCTTAGGTTCAAGCTTTAATTAACACCTTCAAGAAAACTCTTATTCCTTGCTCAAAAGTGTAGAACCCAACTACAAGAAGCTCAAACCACTCTTGATTTCATGTTTTTCTTTCTAAAAATATGAAGAACACTCAAGAATATTTTAAGAACTCTCAAGAACACTCAACTTTTCTCTGAATTTTCCTCTCTTTGATCTATTTTTTCAAGTTCTCTCTCTTCCTTCCTTGTTTTCACCTTGGGAGCCTTGCCATGTGAAAAATCCATAAATTATTCCCCAAAATCACTCAATTCATTGAGAGTTGCAAAGTCTATTCCTAGAGGGGGGTGAATAGGAATTATTAAAATTCGTTTCTAAAAAGGGATTCAAATCATAGATTTGCTTGAGAACTAGTTCTTTGACAAATGCTAGATTTGAATATAACAAAATAACTTAGCAAACCATATGAATACCAAAACAGAAATATATCCAAAAAATCAGAGAAGGGGAAGAGAAAGATCAACACGCATGTTTATAGTGGTTCGGCCTAACATGCCTACATCCACTTCTCCCATGTTAATGGGGTTCCACTATATTTCAAGTTTATTTTTCCAAGCTTCTCCAAGCTTTACAACAAGTTTATTTTTCCAAGCTTAACTCCCATGGTTTTTGTTTCTCAAGCTCACCATGAACTCTCTCTCTCTAACTCACTAGAGATCACACTCATGAATTTCTCTCATAGAAATCCAAGATACAAAACCCAAGTATTTTGTTGTAGCCCCAAGAAGAACTCTCTCAAAGAGTATATGTATTACAATGAAGATATTGATACATGAAGAAGTATCCGAGAGTGGGAAGAAGAGGATGCAAAACTCAGCTCTTAACAATGGCTTCCTTCTCTCTCTAAAGTGTATTTCATTTCTCCTTTCTTCATGAATGATTTGAAGCCTTGAAGTCTTATTGCTTTATTGGCTTTCTTGTGCACTTGAAGAGCCAAATGGTGAGGGAAAAGAGGAGCCATCAACTAGCTGACTCCTTGTCAATCAGTCACAAGCCCTTTTGTCCTTTTGTCCACAAAAGTCTCTATTTGTGTAAGAGAGTAGATGAACCTTCTTGAAACTTAAGCTTNTGAACCTTCTTGAAACTTGAGCTTCTCCAAGGATGTACTTACAAAGAAACTTTCTCTTAGTCAGATATGAAAAAGGAAAACTTTGGCCCGGAGTCTAAGTGATACTTTGTCCACGTCAGCAAACTCATATGTTTAACTTATAAGCAAGAACTGGTTTTAAAGAACAAGTATTTCAAGACTTCATTTGAAGATTATGTTGGAGACAACTTAAAAACATAGCAAAGATTAATAACAACAAGACAAACAACACATATAAGGAATATCAAGATATTATTGTTATCATCAAAACAGGATCAGAGATTTGTGGGGCTAACAATCTCCCCCTTTTTAATGATGACAATAATGTGTTTTGAGAAAATCTCCCCCTTAATTTATGCCACCTAGAGCTGAATAATTAGTGCTCTAGCATCAGATAACAGAAGGGAGTTTTCAAGAAATTATACCATATACCTGTTCAATAGCAATACAAACAGAGATAGCAGTTCAAACAGACTATTCCACATAATTTCTCCCCCTTTGGCATTATCAAAAAGATAGGGGAAATATCATATCAGCAAAACCAGAGCAGGACAATAAGGGATCAGAGCATTCCATCAAATTTATAATGTTCATGGATGATGCATGTGAAATGATAGAAGCAATAGGCTATAGAATGTCCACCTATGCTACATTTATAGCTGAAATTGTATCAAAAGAAGCAATTTAGATAAGCTAAGAATTAAAAGATGGGGGTTGCTGAGATGCAAGCAGAGCTGTCAATTTGTCCTTAATGACTACCAAATCCTTTTCAACTACGGCCATCCTAGCAGTAAAGTCAAAAGAAGCCAAAGTCTGGAAGAAATTCATACGCCTGCCAATCTGATTGGCCAGCTCCTCTGGATTGATTGAACTGATCCATTCTTCATGATCTACCCTTTCAGAAGGTTGAGCTGAAGGTCCTGACTTTTTGGCTTTCTTGGTAGCCTTAGAACTGGATGAAGTGGTGGCAGTAGGCCTTTTGGACTTGGCTGAAGGAGAACTGGTCGAGGCTGCAGTTTGTTTACCTTTTCCAGTTGAAGAATACATAGATGGTTCTGATAGGGGATTGGTGGAAGGAAGAGGTTTCTTGAGGATAAGTTTATCAAGAAATGGTTCATAGTCAAACTTGGAGAGGTCAATCTTAAAGTATTTGTAGAGTTTGACAATGATCATTCCATAAGGTAAGCTTGTCTTGGTTCTTGATCCTTTAACAATAGCAGCCATTGTGTTTAGGATCAGTCTAGGTAAGTTTAAGGGTAACTGGTTTTTCAGATGATACAGTAAAAAGAGGTCGGGTGTTGAAAACTCATTGTGATTGCCAATGCGAGGTAAGAGTTGAGAGGTTATTATTTTGGCTAAGGTCTTGGTGAAAGAGTTGAACCAATGAATTGAGGGAGGTCTTCCCTGCCCTCTTTGGTCAGGAAAATCACAGACAGATTCTATTGCATCATCAAAAGGAATAATATTAGATGGCCAAACTTTTTGTACTACCCTACATTCCCCTTTAACAGGTAACCTCAGAATGCTAGCTAACAATCTCTCAGAAATTACCATTTCAGTTCCAGCAATGAAGGATTTTAAATAAATAACTCCAGAATCTGAGTCTTTCAGTGGCTTCAAATGGGCATAGAACAAGCGAATTACCTTAGGAATTAAGGGTTCCTCTAGCTTGAGAATGCTTGTCCATCCCATAAGAGCAAATGCTTCTTCAATTGCCGTGGTTGTAGGTAATGGAGAGTCCTAGTGGATAATGCATCATGGAGCGAATGACCTCTTATCATAGAGTTTGAGGAAATTTTCCTCAGCAACTGTGCTCTCAAAATAGTTGGTCTCCCCTTCAGAATCAGTACTCTCAGTAGTATTGTCAGATTTTCTTCCATCATCAGGACTCTTAGAAGAAGTCCCTTTCGCAGAGGGTTTTGAAACCTTCTTCTTTTTGGAAATTTTTGCTTGAGTGGTATCTGCATGTTGCTTAGAGGTAGAGTCTTGTGCTTGGGGAATTTTTCCTTTAGACTTCGGGATAAATGCTGTTTTTCTTGCTAGCATTTTCATTCTTCTTGGTTTTGGAAGAGGAACTGATGGATTGGGGATTGGCACTGGTTCAGGGTATGTGAATGATTGGCTAGGATTATCAGCAAGTGATGGAGGTGGAGATGGTGATTTAGAAGATTGAGAGTCACGAGAGGATGTGACTGAGGGTCATGATAATGGAGCTGAGTCAGGTTGAGGATTTTCCAATGAGGGTTTTGAAATGGGATAAGGTGAGGGAGAGGCCATTTTACCTTTTCCTTTTGTAGAACCAGAAGCAAACTTCAATGCCTTTTGAATGATGGATTCAATATTTGCCCTTTCCTCTGATGAAGATGAGTTTTCTACCTGAATGGGGTTCTCTCGAGATGTGTTCACTTCAATCTTTCCCTTGAGCTGAAATTTCAATCTTTAGCTTGTTCTTCTTCTGTCCATGATTTAACAATTGACTTTTGTGCTAGATGTCTTGGCGGTTAATGGAGGTACTTGCCGAGAATGAAGGGAAGCATGCAAGGAAGAACCAGATGAAGGTAGAGAATAGGGGAAAGGGGAGGTTGAACATTTAGGTTCAGTTTCGAAGAGATGAAGAGAAATTAAGCCCGGGAATGAATAGGCTTGAAACGGTGCATTCTGGCCAAAATGAAAGACCGCTCAGAGACGCAAGCAAAACGTGCGTTTTGGCCAAAGGCCAGAAAACGCAGGCCGATGAAATGAAGCCCAGTTTCAGCAAAAACATATTAGCCCAAAAGTGGATTCAGTCCGAAAAATGAATAGAGATGGCCCTTTTTTGAAATCAGCCCATAAATAGATATTGCCCAAGAAAGTTTCTCAAATCTCTTCAAATAAAAAATCCAGACAAAATTAAATTTATGATAGAAAGATGACAGCTCATGAAATTCAAAAATGATCAAATATTGATTTGGGCATATAAAAAAAATGTTAAATGATCAAATTCCTTTTTCAACAATTTCTGAGGAGATGAGCACATATTAGAAGCATTCAGCAGCCAATTGAATTTCTTTATAAAAAATGAATGCATATGAACAAACATCATGTACACACATACAAGAACACTTCATCAATTCATATTGATCATGCCTAATTCATGCCTTAGGAAACATAATCTTTCTTCAACTAATGGTTTTGTAAAAATATCAGCAAGCTGATCTTCAGTATTGATGAAAGAAAGTTCAATATCACCCTTAAGAACACGATCTCTAAAAAAATGATGCTTTATGTCTATATGCTTGGTTCTAGAATGCTGCACTGGATTTCTTGTAATGTTTATGGCATTTGTATTATCACAAAGCAAAGGAATTTTGTTCAGAATTATACCATTGTCAACAAGTTGTTGTTTCATCCATAACACTAGTGAACAACACAAACCAACAGCCATGTACTCAGCTTCAGCTGTTGATTGAGCAACTGAATTTTGTTTCTTTGATTGCCAAGAGACCAGTGCTCATCCAAGAAATTGACATCTTCCATTTGTGCTCTTTAAATCAATGGAACAACCAACATAATCAGAATCTGTATATGAAACTAGTTCGAAAGAACTAGTTCTACTAAACCATAGACTAACATTCATAGAATTTATTAGATATCGAAAAATCCTTTTAACATCAGTCAAATGATATTCCTTTGGATTAACTTGAAATCTTGCACATGCACAGACAGAATAGATGATATCTAGCCTACTAGTAGTCAAATATAGCAAGGATCCAATCATACCTCTATACATTTTCTCACACACAGATTTACCCTTTTCATCTAGAACCAGTTTTGTAGCAGGACTCATAGGAGTTGAAATCCCTTTTGCATTGTCCATGCCAAAATGCTTAAGTAACTCTCTTGTGTACTTGGACTGATTGATGAAAATTCCGTCTTTGAGTTGCTTAACTTGAAGTCCAAGGAAGAAGTTAAGCTCTCCCATCATGCTCATCTCAAACTCACTTTTCATTAATATCTCAAAATCCTTGCATAGCTCATTGTTAGTTGATCTAAAGATAATGTCATCAACATAGATTTGAACTATGATAATATTATGAGATAATCTCTTAGTGAACAAAGTGGTATCAACTTTCCCTCTTACAAACTTATTTTTCATGAGAAATTCACTAAGTCTATCATACCAAGCTCTAGGAGCTTGCTTAAGACCATAGAGAGCTTTGGAAAGTTTATAAACATGATTAGGAAAATCTAGATTTTCAAAACCAGGGGACTGCTTAACAAACACTTCCTCACTGATGTACCCATTTAGAAAAGCACTTTTCACATCCATTTGAAAACTTTAAAGCCTTTGAAAGAAGCAAATGCAAGAATTATTCTAATGGCTTCTAGTCTAGCTACAGGAGCAAAGGTTTCTTCAAAGTCTATACCTTCCTGCTGATTGAAGCCTTGTGCTACCAATCTTGCTTTGTTTCTCACCACTTTGCCATCTTCATCAAGCTTGTTTCTAAAAACCCATCTTTTGCCAATGATTTTGTGACCTTTTGGTTCAGAAACAAGAGTCCAAACTTGGTTTCTTGAGAACTGATTTAGCTCTTCTTGCATTGCCATGATCCATGCCTCATCTTAAAGTGCTTCACCAATTTTGGTGGGCTCGGACAGAGATAAAAGAGCCAAGTTTGCCCGAAGAGATGCTCTTGTACTGATTCTTCTTTCCAAGTCACCAATCACTTTTTCAATTGGGTGATCTTTTTGTATGCTGGTTTCTTTTGGTAGTGAATCTGTCCCATTTTTCTGTGGAGCTTCTTCCTCTTGATTTGGTTCTAAAAAGTCCAGCTCTATGTGAATTGAGTCACATGGAATTTGTGTTGCTTCCTTTTCTTGAACTTTCTCATCTTTGGAGGATTCCTTGATGCTTTCCTGCACTACTTCATTTTCCTCAAGGGTTTTTGAGACCAAGGGATAGTTAGTTTCATCAAAGACTACATGCATGAATTCTTCTACAACAAGAGTTCTTTTGTTATAAACTCTATAAGCTTTGCTTGACATAGAGTAGCCCAAGAAAATAGCTTCATCAGATTTTGAGTCAAATTTTCCCAAATGTTCTTTTCCATTATTTAGCACAAAACATTTACAGCCAAAATCATGAAAATAGCTCACATTAAGTTTTCTTCCTTTCCAAAGTTCATATGGAGTTTTCTTTAAAATGGGCCTAATTAAGCATCTATTCAAAATATAGCATGTTGTGTTTACAGCTTTAGCCCAAAAATACTTTGGCAAATTATTTTCACAAAACATAGTTCTCCCCATCTCAACTAGAGTTCTATTTTTCCTTTCAACCACACCATTTTTTTGAGGGGTTCTAGGACATGAAAAATTATGGTGGATTCCTTAATTTTCACAAAAGTTTTGAAATAACTTGTTTTCGAATTCTCCACCATGATCACTTCTAATTAAGGTGATAGCAAAACCTTTTTCATTTTGAACTTTTCTGCTAAAGCTTTCAAAAACCTCAAAGGTGTCATCCTTGTGAGCAAGAAAGAAAACCCAAGTAAACCTAGAAAAATCATCCACAATGACAAAACAATATTTCTTTCTATTTAAACTAGATGTAGATGCTGGTCCAAAGAGATCCATATGAAAAAGTTAAAGTGGCCTAGAAGATGACAATTCTTTCTTAGATTTGAAAGAATATTTGATCTGTTTCCTTTGCTGACAAGCAGCACAAATTTTATTCTTTTCGAAAACCAATCTAGGCAAACCAGAAACTAGCTTCGTTTTAGAAAGCTTAGAAATAAGTTTAAAGTTTACATGTCCAAGTCTTCTATGCCACAACCAAGAATTATTGCTTTGAGAAGAAAAACTTGTTTCCTCTTTCGATTTTAAAGAATCTCCAAAAACAGTATACACATTAGAACATCTTTGACCAGCAAACAGAACATCATCCAAATTTTTCTTGTGAATAATGCAATGAGGAGTTTCAAAAGTTATTTTATGTCCCTTATCACAAAGCTGACTTATGCTCAGTAAGTTATACATCAAGCCATTAACTAAGTAGACATTGTCAATAAGAAGATTAGGAGAGATTTTAATTTTACCTAATCCGACAATTGTACCTTTGCTATTGTCACCAAAAGAGACATCTCCCAAATCCACTTTGTTAATGGAGACAAATTTTGAAGGATCTCCAGTCATGTGTCTAGAGCAGCCACTGTCTAGATACCAACAATCACTTTTTGCTTGATAGCAAACCTGCAAGAGGATCACAAAAGCTTAGGTACCGAAAATTCTTTGGGTCCTTTCATGGTAGAAGCACATGTGCCTTTAGGCACCCATACCATCTTTCTTTTAGCACAAAGTTTCTTATAGGAGCATGCATTAGGAAAATGTCTGATATGTCCACAATAAGAACAAGTTCCTTTAGGGAAGGAAAGTGAAAGATAGGCTTTGTCAAAAGACTTTTTCGAAACTTTTGAAGTGCTAGGTTGAATATAACCTAAGCTAGATTTGTCATTGTTCACTTTTTGCTTTCCTAGGATAGAATTCAGATTATTTCTTCCCTTAACAAACTTGACTAGATCTTCAGATAATTCATTCA
Source organism: Cercis canadensis (assembly GCA_003255065.1). Lineage (NCBI taxonomy): Eukaryota > Viridiplantae > Streptophyta > Magnoliopsida > Fabales > Fabaceae > Cercis > Cercis canadensis. The sequence goes on along the minus strand of QAOA01000725.1, from coordinate 2,096 downwards.
TTTTTATTTTCAGATTATCATTTTCCTTTTTGAGAGAAACAATGGAATGATTTTCTTTTTCAAGAATGTCATTTTGATGTTGAAGCATTTCAAGCCTATCAATCAATGCAGCATTTTCTTTTTCAAGTTCTTCTATCACATTAACTTGATTTTTAATGATTTTTTTAAGGAATTCATTTTTGCAAGCCTTCTCTCATAATCAAAAGACAAATAATCAAAAGCAAGACTTAGTTCATCATAAGTAGGCAAGAGTTCAAGGTCTAGATCATTTGCCTCACGTTTTTCTCCAGACCCTTCTCCGACTGCCATCAGACACAAATTTGCCACATTCTCCTCCTCTGACTCATCACTTTCTAATGTTGAGTCTTCATCACTCCAGGTGGCCACCATAGCTTTCTTCTTTTCCTTTTTAAAGAATCTCTTCTTGTTGAGATTTGGACATTCAGGTTTGATGTGTCCTGGCCTTTTGCATTCATAGCAAATGATGGGCTCCTTGCTGCTATCTCCCTTGTTAAAGTCTTTGTGACCTTTTGATGAGAATCTCTTCTTTTCCTTTCTTTTCCTCATCATATCTAGAACTCTCCTAGTCGCCAAAGCTACATCTTCATCACTAGAGGCTAGTTCTCTTTGAGTACTAGTCTCTGGAACATTTGAAGCAAGAGCTAGGCTTTTCTTTCTTTCACCTGCCATACTCTTCTTTTCCATGATCAGCATCTGGTGTGATTCAAGAGTGCCTCTTAGAGCATCAACAGTAAGATCATTCGTTTCAGCAAACTGAAGACAATCACTTTAGAATCTCATTTTTTAGTGAGACACCTCAAAATCTTCTTGACTTGTTCCTTTTGAGTATAAACTCTTCCAAGTCCTTTTAGACTATTGATGATACTCAAGAATCGAGCAAAAAAAGAATCAAGAGACTCATCTGGAGTCATATGGAACATCTCATATTTGGTAGAGTAGATGTCAATCTTTGCTTCTTTGACATGTCTGGTTCCTTCATGGATGGCAGCAAGTCTGTCCCACATTTCTTTTGTCGTGTTACATGAGGCAATATTCTCATATTCTGCAGCAGATACACCATATACAATGTTGTACCTAGCCTTGGAATTTAGAGTAAATCTGAGTTTGTCTTTAGAGGTAAACTTATGCTCTTCTTTTGGGACAGTGGCTTCTTCCACTACTTTGGTGGGATAAGTGATACCATTTCTAACTATCTGCCATACATCATAGTCAATGGCTTCAAGATACATTTCTATTCTTTGCTTCCAGTAGGGATAATTTTCTCCATTGAAGAATGGAGGCTTATGAGAGGAGTGAGACTCATTTTGGTTATTCATGATACCTGCAACACAACTTAAAAGAGGATCTTTAACTCACGGTTAGTTAAACCAGAAAAAGTTGAGCACAAGCTTTGATACTAATTGAGAGTTGCAAAGTCTATTCCTAGAGGGGGGGGGTTTTTCATCCCTAGGAGAGAATGGTAAGTTGTTAGTGAATCAAACCTATCCTTTTTTGATGTTGTCTTGTTGATGTTTATGCAGCTTGATTTTTTATCCCTTAATTTAATATTCTAAATTTGAGTTTTGTTTGGTATAAATTTTGCTACATAGGGTGTTGTTTGAGAGTTGCAAAGTCTATTCCTAGAGGGGGGTGAATAGGAATTATTAAAATTCGTTTCTAAAAAGGGATTCAAATCATAGATTTGCTTGAGAACTAGTTCTTACGAACTAGTTCTTTGACAAATGTCAAATTTGAATATAACGAAATAACTTAGCAAACCATATGAATAACAAAACAGAAATATATCCAAAAAATCAGAGAAGGAGAAGAGAAAGATCAACACACATGTTTATAGTGGTTCGGCCTAACATGCCTACATCCACTTCTCCCATGTTAATGAGGTTCTACTATATTTTAAGTTTATTTTTCCAAGTTTCTCCAAGCTTAACCTCCCATGGTTTTTTTTTTCAAGCTCACCATGAACTCTCTTTCTCTAACTCACTAGAGATCACACTCATGGATTTCTCTTATAGAAATCCAAGATACAAAACCCAAGTGTTTTGTTGTAGCCCCAAGAAGAACTCTCTCAAAGAGTA
>QAOA01000713.1:2372-16506 GCA_003255065.1 Cercis canadensis | reverse complement strand
GTAGGTTGAACCATAATGATGAGATGGACCAGTGGTCAACACCCAAGGCAGCAAGGACTTATGTGAGTATCTCGAATTATAACATCAAAATTGAGCTTCTAGCATCATTTAAGTATTTTCACTTTCTTACTTCTGTTTTGTGTTCTTTTTGAAATCACATGCAGAGTTCCTATGAGAAATTAAAGGAGGATGTTGCAGCCATAGGAGAATCTGTTGATGACTCTGCCCTTTTTTTCCAAGCGACTGGGGGGAAAAATAAGAGGGGCCGCGCTTATGGATTTGGATCCGAAGTAGCATTTTACTCTTCATCCGGGTCCGGGTCCAACAGGTCTGAGTCTCAGTCTACAGCCACTGCGACCAACAATGATGAGCTTATACAGCGTATTGCAGTTCTTGAGACCCAATTGGTAGAAGAACGTACTCGAGGTAACCGGTTTGCACAACTTGAGGCAGAGCATGCAGATCAATTCTCTCAACTTGAGAATGAGTTGGCCAGTCTTAAGGGATACATTCAGCAATTGCAATCAGGACATAACAACTCAGAGGCTGCTCCTACTACGTCCTTACGACCTCCAGCTATCAATGAAGATGATGAGGATGATTTTCATTTGTGAGATGATTATCTGAAATTTTTAGGAGTTGATTGTATTTTATACTCTTGATTTATATTTCCTTACTTCAGTTGAATCTTGCATACTTTTAGACTTTTAGACAGTTGAATCTTGCATATTTATGAGATATTTAAGCTTTAGTTGCACAATTTTACACTTGTCTTTGCTGTTTTGCTGAAATTGGTCTCACAGAAAAATAAAACGTTCATGGAATGGTGATTTGGAAATTCCGTTGGAATTTCCATGGGAATAATGAAAAAAAAAATATTAATAAAAAATTAAATTCCAACGGAAATTCCAACGGTAAAATACCGTTGGAGTTTTTTTTGAAAATTTTAAGTAATTAAAAAAAATTCAAAAATTTAAAAAATTATTATCAATTCCAACGGAAATTCCAACGGAATCGTACCGTTGGAATTTTTCAAAAAAATTTGAATTACCCTTGGAATTCTTTTCTGCAACAAATTTAATAAAAATTAATTAAATAATTCCAACGGTATATTACCGTTGGAAAAAATTCCAACGGTATTATTCCGCTGGAATTACCGTTGGAATTATTTTACAGTTTCCAACGGTTTCTTTCCCTTGGAATTACCGTTGGAATTTTTCGCATAATTCCAACGGTAACTTTCCGTTGGAATTGTTTTCCGTTGGAATTTCCGTTGGAATTACGCAATTCCAACGGGGCATTTTCCAACGACACGTATTCTGTTGGAATTTCCGTTAGAGTACAAAATTCCAACGGTATTTTGTAAAAGTCCAACGGAAAAATTCTGTTGGAATCCAGGAAATTTGTTGTAGTGATTGACTATTGTTGATTTTTTTTTTCTTTATTTATGCACTATTATTTACCTATTTATAGCCTAAAAAGAATATAAATAAGCAAAAATACAATACAAATAAGCAAGAAAAAAAAGGCTAGCCCATTTTGACCTACAGCCCGAGTAGCGCCAGGCCAGGTTGACATTATGCTGGCTCATATGAAAATGGGCCAGATTGGCCTGCGATCTAATCAAGCCGGGAAAAAGGGCTGGCTCAACCCATTTTACAGCTCTAGCTACAACGGAAGTGCTTACACATGACAATACAATCATTGTCACTAATCTAGGTGATGAGATAATAGAAGTTGCTAAGGAAGAGGACAAAGATGACTATAATAATAGTGATGAGTAAATCGAGGAAGATTCCCCAAGTGATTATGTACTAAAAAGTGAGTGATTACGTAACAAGTCATCCTCATATTTGCGCAGTGCTTATGTTTTGTTCATTACATAGCTCCATTTCCTCCTAGTTGTGGAGTTTTAGATATTTTATGTTTTATGTTTACTAATGTGTTGTATTTTTTTGTCACAAACCTCCTTTCATATCACTGCTGTTGATGCTATAGTTTTTGCTTGACCCTAATAGTTGATGTATAGATTCTTTTTTAAGTATGCTTTATGTATAGATTATTTTGTATACATTTTTTAATTTGTATAAAATTCGATTGGATTATGCTCCTCAGCTGCTGTTACTATTGTTCTGCTTGTGTTGTTCTTGGTTATTGTACTATACATGTTTTAGGTTAGTAAAAAAACAAAGTTTAGGATGGGGGGTTTAGTAGTTTTTCTCATGAAATTTCTCACGGATTTTTTCGTGAGAAAATTTAATTAAAAAATTAATTATTCATTGTTCTCATGGAAATTCATCCGTAAGAACTTTCTCATGGTATACATCTGTGAGAAAGTTCGCAACCATGTAGTGAGAATGTCTCACTCCTAAGGTCCAATTTCTCACGGAATTAGTCCGTGAGAAAATTCTCATGACCATAGTAGCTCGAGACTAAGTTTGTGAGAAACCCTTCTCATGGACTAACATTTCTGTGAGAAATTGCGTTTGTCACGCTACTTTTTCTCACGCCCTACAATTTGTGAGAAATTCCGTGAGAAACACGTTTCTCATAGAATTTTTCCGTGTTTTTTACGGATTTGTTTCATGAGAAATTTACGTTTTTCTTGTAATGCATGTTCCATGTGTTTATGACCAATCCGAATTAGATTGGCCATAGTCGTAGTGTGTATAATTTAAAGAGAACTTTGGCAATCTTAATTTATTACCCATAATTTAGAGAGAACTTTGGCCCCTATTTCTGAACTAAATGATATGTACCGCTACAAGTATTGTTCTGTCATTGCAAAAGCCATCTGCGTAGCATTTTCACTAGCATTAATTCCTCCATGCCTTTTTATTTTCCCTTTCCTTTTGGTTTATCTTTTTCATATAAGGAATTATGAGAATTTTGGGTCCAGGCAGAAGTCACAGTGGTAGAGTAAAAGTTATTCATAATTTCAAGAAGGCGAAGGCTGCTCTTGACCAAGCAAGAACGAGGATGATGAGAAGGACAAACAGGATGAGGAGCAAAACATGTTGAGAGGAAGAAAAAAAATGGCATATAACATTTGGCATGTGCTAGAAGTAATTTATTCTTTTTTTTTTTAAAACAAAATTTAGGTAGGGGTATTTTTGAAAAAATAAACAAAATTCTTATAAAAGTAACATTTGAACTAAACATAGAGATAAAATATTCTCAAAAATGAATATCTAACATTTCTAAGAATATTTAAGGCTAACTAAATATAACTTGTAATATCTTTGTGAACAACATTCCTAGGAATATGATGATTCTTGGAAATGAAAAAAAAAAAATTGTGTACTAAATGCCTCTTAATTATAAAAATCCGTAAATTTAATAAAATAAAAAAATGTCAACATTTCCATGAATTTGTGAATATTTCTTGAAAATGTCAGAGAATTAAAAAATGATCAACGATAAGCTTTTCAAGAAAAATCTAAAAGCTTTTTTCCCATCTTCTTTTGGTCAGCACAAAGCTACTAATATTCTATGTGTAATAATGTTAAAAAGAAAAGTAACACATTATGAAACTCACCTATTTGTTCAGAGGAACTCTGATACTAAGTCATGAAAATAGTAATCCATAGGTCTAAAGATTTATTCCAAACAAAAGATATTCCATCCTCAATCCAGAAAATTAACCAACTAACTCTCTAATAACATGGTCTAGGAATAATAAAACTAGGCACTCTCTCAAAGCAAAACAATGTAAAGCACAGCACGAGATGATAAATCAAAGCATGCTATTCCAAAAGCAGATTCATATTAAGCGATAGCGAAGGTCAGAGTTCAATGCATTGCTACTCGGCATGTTGTTCATCCCAAGCAGTTGGTTTTCGCTCAAGCTCAGTTTCTTCTTGTCTCTCTCAGATATCTTCAAACCAGAACTGATGGTTGAACTTTGTCCAGTTTCCCAGCCTGCAGGCATCCGCATCTGATCTTGCTTTGTTTCTACATCTATTTTCATTGTTGATGTTTCCTTTTCATTCTGGGCTCCTGAAAATCCAAACAGTAAAAACCNTTCATCCCAAGCAGTTGGTTTTCGCTCAAGCTCAGTTTCTTCTTGTCTCTCTCAGATATCTTCAAACCAGAACTGATGGTTGAACTTTGTCCAGTTTCCCAGCCTGCAGGCATCCGCATCTGATCTTGCTTTGTTTCTACATCTATTTTCATTGTTGATGTTTCCTTTTCATTCTGGGCTCCTGAAAATCCAAACGGTAAAAACCATTAATAAAGAGAAAATAAAAGGCAACATACAATAATATTAAAATTAAATATAAAAAGCATAATTATCTTTTATTGCAATACTGTCAGTTATAGTTTCAATTTTAGCATCGCCCTCAATTTTTATATAATTATATCTTCAAAAGCTATTAAAAATTATACACTTTATTTGATCGAAGTCATTTAGATGTCTTGACAATAGTAATTCTTTATAAACACAGGTCAAACATTAAATTTGAAACTGAAATTTTTCACTAATAAGACATTTGAAATTTAATTTTCATACATATAATTTGTTAAACTATATATTCTTTGTAGACCCCAAAACATAATGAACAGAGAAAAGTATCACATGTTAAAGAGATGACAACAATTTCGACGTATTANACATAATGAACAGAGAAAAGTATCACATGTTAAAGAGATGACAACAATTTCGACCTATTATAGTATAAAAGTTTCGAACTATTGTAGTATAAAAATTTCTATACAGTGGTTGTCTATCAAATTCCAATTCAAATAGAAAATATAGCTCAGAGAAATAAAGGAAAAGCCCTACAATGGACAACCACATGATAAATGGGGTTCCAAATTTGTTTTATTGCAAATGCTTACAAAACCAATGGTAGTGTTGGTAGAGCTAAACGAAATGCCTCACATAAATATTTTATTCATCATGTATTATGTTCTTACCTTGAACTGAATTTTTATAAACCATATCTCCCAGGTTAGAATGGTTTGAGTTCGAATTGGGCATCAACTGCAGACCCGCATCCCAAGTAAACATGCTGGCTTTTGCTCTAAGTTGCTCATGTTGTTTATTTTGAAGTTCTCTCAGCGTATGCAGTTCTGCCTTGTTCTTTTCAATTTCAGCTGAAAAAGACCACAAATTGAACTTCAGTGATGTTCATGTTTAAGTGTTTGTGCACATACACTCTCACAAATCAAGAACCAATCCAGCCTACGAGTTTAAGTGTTTGGTGCTGAATGTTTAAGTAATAAACCAATCTAAACTCAATTCTTGAGCATATTCATATAAATTAATTAGCTAGGAAGTCACAGATACTCATATATGGAATTTATGTATATGCCTGCAGAACTTAGAAATTCTATGTTAATTAATGAATAAACCATGTGTTTGTGTGAAGAGAGCTTACTACTCTCTTGCCCTAAATGTAGAAAACAAACAATATGGAAACCTGCTCACTAAGGAAAACTCAGTCAATAGGCCTGATAACAGCAATCCATAATTTGAGTTAACTTAGTCTTAGAGCCTAATACCAAGGCAATCACATACATAAGTGGGCTAGGCTGAACCAAAATGCTCCCGAATACTTGACAACCAATTAATTTTAGTATTAATGAAATATGACTTTATGCTAGTCCATAGTTAAGAAATCCAAAGGTTCTGCTCCATTCTTTTCAATTTCAGCTTAGAAAGGTCAGTTGTCGAGCTTTATTGATCTCCATCTAATACGTATTCTACGTAAACAATTATTGTGTACATACACTCACACATATGAAGAACCAATTCAGCATACAAGTTTAAGCTCTTAGGTGCAAGACCAGAACTTTTTGTTTTTTTTTTTTTGCTGTTGTTGATCTCTAACAGGACAAGCAGTATATGAACACAAAAAGGGGGAAAAAGAAAGGGCACGAGTTGGGTCACCTTCTTGAAGTATTTTTTGTTTCTCAAGAGCAGCCATTTTTCGTTTCAAGTTGTGTTGCTCCATAATCAACAGCTGGTTCTGATTTATATAGCCTACAACTTGTGGACGAAGAATGTTTATTTGAGCCTGCATACGGAAATCTAAAAATATCTTAGATATGCATAAAACTTCATCAGCTAGCCATTCAAACATAAGGAATTGATAAAGAAAAAAATATTAATGACATGTTTTAGGGGCGCCATCACGTCTACCTCTAAAAATTGAGTTTTACTCTCCAAATCTGCGACATAATGACTCTTCTTTACTCTAGATTTCTTTGCAGAAATTCGATTTGACATGATCCTGTCCACATAAGAATCCAAGAGATCTAAAACCTCTAATTGCAGATTAGTTATCTCTTATAATATTTAAGTTGGAAGATATTATTAAATATACCGCTTGAGCCTCTTAGGATCCATGTCTGCATTAAAATTATGATCCAAATCAGGTTTTGCTGCCTGGATGACATGAATTTGGTCAGCATTATCATTAGCACATGCACCAAAAGTTGAACCATCACCATTGATGGGGTTGTTCTCAAGTTGGAGATATGACTCGGGGGCATAGCTACTAGCTCCAGCATCGCCGTGGCTGCTGTAGTAGGGCTTTCGCCATACTTGAAATGATGAACCAGTGTCTAAAGGAAGTTTAGCTGGATCCATCTGGGAAAACGGATTAAGTTCAATGCGATTCGCGGCACACAATTGCTCTTCCATGGCAGCGCCAACCTTTGCCTCCGTAACGTTGTCCATTTCACAGTTGTCTATCTTCCTGCAAAAAGGAAAATGACAAAAAGGCATGAATTAAGAGTTGGATACTTGTACAATTCATACAAAGCTTAATAAAGAAAATGGATTTGTCTCCTTACAAAAGGGAAAGCAATTTTTACTCACAAAGGGGCCAATAGTTTCTTATATATGACTTGGACTGTGACCATCATGCCATATGATAGGTCCACACCACTTTTAAGAGGTGTAAGTGATGTGAAAAATCTGAGCTGTATAAAAGAGGTTTATGAGGATCCAGTATAAGTTTTGATGTATGCAATAAAACTTAGATGTTGTCAGGTGTAAAAGAGGTGTACATATTCTTATGTGGATGTATCATACTATTTCCTTATACAGCTGTTAAGAAAAATTATATTTTTCTAGAAAATTTCGTACGTTGTACCTCACACAATATCAATAATTGATGCCCTATAAGTTAAAAGGAAAAATATCATAGTACAAAAGTATCCCTGGTTATGTAGAAAAAACATGTTAATATTTTTGTTATTGGATTGGATAGTTTGGTCAACTTAATGCAGCCTAGTTGGAACTGTTGATGCTATTAATATGAACTTGATTGGTCCTAACAGTTGTTATTTATAATTAATACAGCAACACTAATTAGGAAAATAATGATAGCTGTCTCTTGTGCAAATTAATCTGAATTAAGGGTGGAAGTGAGCCAAGCTGATTGAGCTAGGCATAGCTCAAGTTCAGCTCAATCAAAATTTCCTGAGCTCAAGCTTACCTAATTTAATAAATAAGCCAAAAAATTTTAGCTCAAGATTCGTTCATTAGATCGTAAGCCTAGCTTAAAGCCATTAGTAAATCAAGTCATGAGCGGCTCGTAAACCAGCCGACTCATATTCTAGCCTGTGTCTTAATTCACGAGAAGCACACTAAACTTTTTATAATCAGTTATGGAGATTTAATCATTCTATAAGACAGCTAATTAATTTGCTAGTCAAATTGCTAGTTGCACTATTGTTAATATGCTCATTAAAATTCCCTCCCTTTTCGATTTTTAAATTTATTTGTAAGATCACACACTGGTTGTCCAATTGAGTATCGAACATGGAATAATTTATTTTAAAATAAATTAGTAAGAGAATTACTTATTAGATTTGTTCTAATAATCTTAATAAATACTTGCTAGGGTAATAAACTTTACTTGGGGGATAAGTTTGGGCTAGCTTCTAACTTATCCTAATAGCTTGAGAATTACTCCCATTAGTTGATTAGGACCCCTATTTGTGATGAGTCCCTATGAGGTATTAAAATCTCTAGCCTAGGACACTGTGGTGGTTTTTCAATATGAATTCTCTCTAATCTCTCCCCTCTCACTCTTTGCACAAGAAACAGACCAAAGAGAACTAATTTCAAGGTTTCTTTGTCCACTTGGATGGCTAGCCTTTAGGTGTTGAGAGGTTAATTTCACTACAAGTTGGGTGCCGTTTTCTCCCTAAGGAGCGTGGAATTGAATTGGAACATGTTATCTAAGGGCAGCTTGTTGCTTTTGGGACCCTATAGATCATGTTTTTTTTTCCCTCCCTTTTTTTATGGGAATGTTGAAATTTCCCAATTTAAGAGGATTTTTGTGCTCTTACTGTTATCATTTGTCGTGGGCACTCCCATATAACACATGGGGATTCCCCTTGCTAAGAGCATTGGGTTGATTTTTCTTTTTTTTTTNATTTTTTTTTTTTTTTGGTTAATAGTAAGGGCATTCTTAGGCTAGTTTTTGCATATTGAGATAAAGTCTCTCTTATGGGTAAGCAAGAAACTCAGACTTGAATAAAACTGACCGATCCGTTGCCAAAAAATGCAAATTGGTCGGCTCGGTTTGCCTAACTCGGTTAATGATGGTATTGTATTATTAAAAGTAAAATGGTTTTTCAATCGATGTCGGTTNTGGGACCCTATAGATCATGTTTTTTTTTCCCTCCCTTTTTTTATGGGAATGTTGAAATTTCCCAATTTAAGAGGATTTTTGTGCTCTTACTGTTATCATTTGTCGTGGGCACTCCCATATAACACATGGGGATTCCCCTTGCTAAGAGCATTGGGTTGATTTTTCTTTTTTTTTTTTTTTGTTGATAGTAAGGGCATTCTTAGGCTAGTTTTTGCATATTGAGATAAAGTCTCTCTTATGGGTAAGCAAGAAACTCAGACTTGAATAAAACTGACCGATCCGTTGCCAAAAAATGCAAATTGGTCGGCCCGGTTTGGCTAACTCAGTTAATGATGGTATTGTTTTATTAAAAGTAAAATGGTTTTCAATCGATGTCGGTTGAAGGAATTTTCAAACCATTGGTAACTGACATTGAACGGCAAAGTATAAAGTATATATTTTTTCGCACACCCCCTAAAACTCTATTGTTTTAGTAATTGATATCACTTCCCTTTTTCCTAAAATTCCATTGTTTCTCCCATTCTCCTATTCATTTCACCTTCACCCCGATACTCTCCCCTCTCCACTCTTCATCATTCTGAAATGTCTTCTCCTTTGAAACTCAAACCCTCATCGCATTGTCTCTCCCTTCCTACTCCATAACTGACACTTGCACACACATCACACATCATCAACTCCCCGAAATCTCTGTATTTCAATTGTATTTATGGATGGGAAAATGAGTGTGTAGAGAATTAAATGAAGGAATAAAATCTGTATATTTCTCTTTGATACAGTAGATGTGTATATATATATATACAATGATTTGAATTTTAAATAAAAGAATGGTAACCCTAGCTGACTGTTACAGTAACATAAATGCAACAATAACTAAAAGGATAACAACAACTGTTGTGCGTGAGTATAGGGAGTAGTTACTAGTGGATTGAGGTTGATTTTGAATGCAAAGTTCTATCACACCCCCGCAAGATGGTGGTTCCATCTAAGACACCAATCTAGGACCTTAGCTTGCAAAACACAGTGGTGGCTAACAGTTCAGTGAGAATGTCAACAAGTAGGTCTGTTGTGGACACATGACATACTTGTAGTTTCTTGGCAGCAACTTGTTCTCGCACAAAATGATAGTCCAAGGAAATATGCTTCATTCTAGAGTGAAACACTAGATTAGCACATAAATATGTGACACCAATGTTATCACAATAGATGGTGGGAGTGTTGGGCTAAGAGATGCCGAGTTCCCCAAGTAGATTTTGGAGCCATTGCAATTCAGCAATGGTGGATGCCATAGAACGGTACTCAGCTTCAGTAGAGGATCTTGCAACGCTGTGTTGCTTTTTAGAAGACCAAGAGATGGGGTTGCCACCCATGAACACTAAGTAAGCTGAAGTAGAAGTTCGGTCATGAATATTACCTACCCAATCAGCATCGAAATATGCATAGAGATAAAGTTGAGAGGCGGAATTGAGATAAAGACCAAAATTTACTGTGGACTTGAGATATTTGAGGACTCTTTTAAGTGATTGATGATGCAGAACAGAGGTTTTGTCCATAAGCTGGGATAACTTGTTGACAGCAAAACCTATGTCTGATCTTGTGAGTGACAAATATTGTAGTGCACCAATGATGTTGTGGTACTCATGGGCAGCAATGGGTGTGGCACCATCATCCAATTTAAGAATTGCAGAAGTGGACAGTGGAGTGGATATTCCTTTGGCGCCAGTCATGTTAAATTTTTCCAAGAGGTCATGAATATATTTATGTTGAGACAAGAATAGGCCATCATGGTGAAGAAGAAACTCAACACCAAGAAAATATGAAGGTGTGCCCAAGTCTTTAAATGAGAACCTGGATGTAAGATTTGAACAAAAAACTGCCAGAAACTTGTGATTATTCCCAGTTAAGAGCAGATCATCAACATATATTAAAAAATATGCAATAATACCATCTTTGTTGTAGACAAAAAGAGAGCCATCAAAAAGTGAATTAAATAAGCCATATGAGAGAAGGAACTTGGCTAACTTAGTGTACCATGCTCTTGGGGCCTGTTTGAGACCATAAATTGCTTTATGGAGCTTACAGACATACTGGGGATGGATGGCATTAACATGACCCAGAGGTTGTTGCATATACACTTCATCATCCAGTCTGCCTTGTAAAAAAGTATTGTTGACATCCATATGTTTTAGGGACCATCGATTGTGCAAGGCTATTGTGAGGACTGCCTTAATGGTTTGTGGCTTAATTACAGGACTAAAGGTTTACTTATAATCAAGCCCGGACCTTTGAGAGTAGCCCTTTGCAACTAGACGAGCTTTATAGCGATCAATGGTGCCATCCGGTTGTCTCTTGACCTTATAGACCCATTTACAGTCTATGATGTTGGCATTATAAGGCACAGGAACAAGAGACCAGGTTCCATTACTAAGTAGAGTATCAAACTCTAGTGACATGGCAGTGTGCCAATGTGGTGATTTAAGAGCATGTGTGAGACATGTTGGTTCAACAGAGGTTTCAAGCGGATATTTTGTGGTTTGAAAGGAGAATGGCTATTTAGGTTTGAAGATATTATTTTGGGATCGGATTATAATTTTGTTGGGTGATTGAAGAAGGTTGGATGAAAGGGAGTCAGTTTGTGGTTTAGGAGAAATAGAAGTCATGGGATGATTGAGAGAATCCAAAATAGGTGAAGTAAAGTTTGAATTTGAAGAATTGGGGGATAAATTATGTGATAAAAGTGAAGAGGTGGAGTGGGATTGGGAAGTGTGTGAAGATGATGAACGAGACGTATGGATCTTTGAAATAGGTGAAGGAAAATTTAAATTTGAAGAATAGGGTGATAAAGCATGTGATAAAGGTGAAGAGGTGGAGTGGGAATTGGAAGTGTGTGGAGAGGATGAAAGAGGTGTATGGGTCTTTGAAGTGGAAGGAGGAGTACAAAAAGATAAAGTATTGGAATGAAGGTGACTAGATGATGGAGAAGAGGATTGGGTGGAGGTTGTTTGCATTGATTGGGAAGTTGACAAAGATAAAGGTAGAGACCTCATTGGGTGGGAGTGAGAAGGTGAGATTGTTGGAGATAAAGTAGGTGGAAGAGAATAATAGGTAATGGGAATTAAATCCAAATTAGGGGAAGTGAGAGGGGAAGAAGATTTAGTGGAATTTATGAAGGGATAATTATCCTCCAAAAACTTAACATGCCTATAAAAATAAGATTTATGTTGGAGATAGTCATAGCAAACATAGGTATGATGATGAGTGGAGTAGCTAAGGAAAAGACATTGTTTGGAACGAGGTTGAAGCTTGTTTGTGGAATAGAGACGCAGCCATGGATAGCATAAGCAACCAAAGGTTTTCAAGTTGGAATAGGTGGGTGGTTCATGAAACAGACGGTTGTAGGGAGAGTCCATGTTTAAAATGGGAGTGGGTATTCTATTTATGAGGTAATTGGCTATTTGGAAAGCATGAGACCAGAATTTAGCCTATAGGGAGGCATGATGAAGGAGAGACAATCTTGTTTCTACAATGTGACGGTGCTTTCTCTCCACAAGACCATTTCTTTCAGGCATATAAGGTGGAGAAGTAAAAAAAGATATGCCATGAAAGGCTAAAAGATATCTTAATTTTATGAACTCTTCACCATTATTAGAATAGAAGGAAACAATGTGTTGATTAAAGTAATGCTCACAAAGTTGTTTAAAATTTATGAAAACTGAAAAAAAAAAAAAACATGTGATTTTTGTTTTAAGGGAAAGAGCCATGAATATTTTGTGAAATGATTAATGAAAATCACATAAAATTTATTATTGTCAACAGAGATAGTAGGAGAAGGTCCCTATACATCAGCAAAGATACATTGTAGAGGACGAGTACTCTTAAGACTAGAAACACTAAAAGGTAATTTATGACTTTTGTCATAAGAACAAGAAATACAATCTTGATCAGTAGGCTAGATGGTATTGGAATGGTGGACAGCCAAGTGCTGAAGAATCTTGAAATGTGGATGACCTAATTTGTGATGCCATGAGGTGGAGGATGAAGGATGAGCACGTTGACATAAGTTGAGGACAGCGAACCAACATTGAGAGGAAGAGAATAAGTGTTGTTCTTACTCTGGTCGTGAAGGAGAGGTGCCCCCGTTGTCAAATCCTTTATACAAAAAAGAAGAAGGTAGGAATTTTTGTGGACACGTTATTGGAGTGACAAAATTGAGAGACTGATATGAGATTAATTTTCATTTTTGGAACACAGTAGACATGATTAAGATTAAAAGAAAATTTGGGAGAAGTGAGAGTGGTGGAACCAAGGTGGGTGATGGACAAACCTGAGCCATTACCTACTACCATGTGATCGTTGCCATGATACTCATGCTTAGAAGAAAGAGAAGTGACATCATTAGTTACATGGCGTGATGCACCAAAATCAAGGAGCCAATGAGTGGGATTTAGAATGGGTTAAGACATTGCAAGGTTGGCTACAGGATTTTTCTTTGGGCGAAGGTGAGGAAAAAATTTAAAACATCTATTTTCAAGGTGGCCAGGCTTGGAACATAATTAATAGGTTATGGGTGAATGATTGGATGATGGAGAGGAGAAAGTACTGGGGCTAGCGTTGGAGTAGGTAGAGGGCTTGTTGGATGGGTATTTTTTTTTTATATGAAGGCTGAGGGGTACGTGTGAAGAAGTTGGCAATGAGAGGGACTGGGTTGTTGTGTTCAGTTTTCTTGAGATAGCTCTCAAAATCAACCAACTTGTCACGTAACTCAGCAAAAGTGATGGGAGAATCTCTAGCTCGAATGGGGCCAGCGATTTCCTTGAACTCGGGACCTAAGCCATTTAAAACATAGATAACCATGTCAAGGTCATCAATAGGGGTAGAGATGAGAGCTATTTCATCAGCTAAATTTTTGATGGTTTGCAAGTACTCATTGATAGTGAGAGACCCACGTGTGGTGGTACAAAGGGATTCTTTCAAAGACATGAGGCAGGAACGAGATTGATTATCAAAGAGGGTTTTTAGATGGTCCTAAGCAGCTTTAGAAGTAGTTGGCTTACTAAGAAGCTGAAGAACATCAGGTTCTAAGGACACAGTAATGGCAAGAAGCAAAAATTTATCTTGACGAACCCAAATATGATATTCAGGATTAGGAAGAACTAATCCTTCAGAAACAATAGTAGGAGAGGGACATGTTTTGGTTCCATCAAGGAAGGACATAAGATCATGTCCATGGAAAAGGGCGTTAGTTAAAGTATGCCATGAAGCATAGTTGGTTTGGTTAAGCTTGATGGATAAATGGGCAGCAGAGGGAATAAAGGTGGTGCCTTGATGATGAACAGATGGGGTCAATACAGCAGTGGGAAAAGAAGTAGAGGAAGCAGTACTGTTGCTGTTGGCTGCCATGAAACAAAATTAGTGTGTTGTTAAGCAAAATAACTTTGATACCATGTAGAGAATTAAATGAAGGAATAAAATCTGTATATTTCTCTTTGATACAGTAGATATATATATATATATATATATAT
>QAOA01000712.1:770207-785910 GCA_003255065.1 Cercis canadensis | reverse complement strand
CCACACAATTGTGGGAAGGAAAATCAACACTTGTTTGTGAACTTGAGAGGCGTCTTGAAAAATCTGAAAGAGATCGTAAATATTCAAATGTAAGAGTACAAATACTAGAGAAAAAAGTGAACAAATTGCAAGACTTGTTGACAAATTTTTTAGGTGGAAGGATGCCTCCAATTCAAACTGATTCCAGCAATATTGGCAGTTCTAATTCGCCTAGAGATTCTGTAAGCATTTTGTCTTAGGATATTTAATTATAATAGTTTGTTGGGTACTAGAACTTCCTTTCTCTTTGACATTATATCTAGTCATTGATTAAGGTTTTAGAATAAATTGAACATTCAACTAATTATTTTTTAACACAACTTTAGTTGGAAGAACCATTTCAATTTTTCTTCTTAACTTTCAATTGTCTTTATTTTTTCATTATTTGTTTGACTTCATTATAATGTTTCCTCATTTTAAAAATAGTCACTATATCATAGTTTATAGAGGAATGATTTTTGGTCCAATCAAAACTTTGAATTGAGGTAGGGTTTCATTTGATTTATTTTTTCAGGTTGGAGAAGACTAAGGTGAAAACCATCTTTTAACTTCGAAGAAATTCAATATATGTAATTTGGTGGAATATATGTTGTAGACAAATTATGAAGGCTTTTTTTTTTTTTTTTTACTATCTCATTCTTTTCGCAAATACTAAGATGAACTTGATGAATTTTTATTTGAGATGTAAACTTTTGTAATCAATACACTACTAGCTATTAGAATTATTTAGTAGACAACATATTTGTCAATAATATCTTTTGAATTTTGAGAACTATGATTCATGCTTTTATTAATTTTTTTTTTCAAAATATGCTTTCCAAAAATGACAGTCAAAAATTCGTGGAAATAACTACATTTGTTTATTTTCGACAGTCATTAATTGTCAAAACAAGTTATAAATGAAAGGTTAAAGGGAGGCATTTTCGACAGCCAATAACCATCGAAAAATCTATTCACCATTTTCAATGGCTACTAATTGTTGAAAAAATAATTTCTGACAGTATTTTTGCTGATGGGTTACAACGATTAAATTGTTGTCAAAATTTTCATTTTCGACGGTCATTTGAGGTTTTTTCAACATTAATGACCCTCAAAGTTGGAAAGCATTCTAACATGTATCTCAAAATATTGACAAATCATTAAATGTTAAGTTGTGTGACATAGAAATTGTCTAATCATGCATTAGAAATGAGAACGTAAATAATACTCTTGATATAAATGTGGAAGATAGAAATTTAGACTAATAGATAAGATGCAATTAAATTTTACTTGTTGTTCAATATTTAAAGGTTTATATAACGTGATTTATATAATTTGACATTTATAGTTTTTTGTGTCTAGTTATTACAGGATTGGTTTAACATGGTTAAAAATGAAAATAATGTTGCTGGTGTTGGTTTAAGGAAAAATGCAGGGGTTCAAAAGCATGTATTAAGTGGAAATAGAGTTATGAGAAATACATCATCAATTCAGCACCAACATTATCAATTTAGGAAGAAGAAGTAATAATCAAGATGTTATTGAATGCAGCAATGGTGGGTATAATACTATTTATATATTATTCTTTCCACTTTAAAGGCTTTACTGAATTCTCTAGTTTGTATCCACATTATAGGTTCATGTGGTGTTCAACCAAGAAGACGAAGACCTACTCATAACATTCAATTGTCTAAGATGTCATTAGGAAGAAGACTTAACATCACATGAAGAATGAATCGTCCTGTAAGTCTAAATTACAATTTATTCAAATCTAGATGCACAACTTTGGTCAAAGATGTAGAGAATGCACCACTAAAAGTGAATGAATGAGCTGAAATTTATCAAAACAAAAAGTAAAAAATATTTGACTTTGTTATGGCTGTAACTTTGAACCTAGAAAACTTTTAAGATTGGCTTATATTATTGTCATATTCAATTTGACTTACTTACATAAGATATTTTATTTTATTGATTATCTTGAAGCTTCACTTTAAAGTTGAAGGATACCAAGAACTTGTGTGGGTACAAATGAATAAATCATATAGGAACCATCGTCATTATTTGAAGAAGAAATACTATGATATCTATAAAGATGTTGAAGAGGCTTGTGCTAATGTACCACCAGAAGTAGAGAAAAAAGATTGAGAGTTTCTTGTGAACATGTGAAATTCAAATAGTTGGTTAGTTGGTAATAAAATTTTTAATTTATTTTTACTATGGAATAACTATAATAAACTTATGTGAACTTGCTGTTTTAGAAAATGAGTAGTCAAAACAAGACTAATCGAGCAACCAACACTATTGTTCACACTACTGGATCAAGACAAAGAGCTGAGAAATAGGTAATACATACATACATGTATTTTTCTGAACTTTGTGTGAGATCATCTTCTAATTTCATAATTATTGTTTCTACACAATAATAGAAGGAAAAAACTAGACAAAAAATTGGACATGTTCAATTATGAGAAATCACACACACAAGTTCTACTGGTGAGACTATTAATGAAGAATCACAAAAAAAAATTATAAGTTTCTTTAATTAAACAATACAGCTTTATGTAAATATCTAATATAAATGTTCTTTATTTAATATATCATATCTATAATTTTTTTCTTTTCTATATTATATATTTGAAATACAAGATCAATTTAAAAATATTGCATCTCGAGTAGAACAAGGCTCTTTAGACATTAATGAGAATGAGATATTTACAGAAGTATTTAGGCCTGAAAGACATGGCCAAGTTCAAGGTTATGGAGTTGGTGTGACTCCCACACAATTGTGGGGANTATTATATATTTGAAATACAAGATCAATTTAAAAATATTGCATCTCGAGTAGAACAAGGCTCTTTAGACATTAATGAGAATGAGATATTTACAGAAGTATTTAGGCCTGAAAGACATGGCCAAGTTCAAGGTTATGGAGTTGGTGTGACTCCCACATAATTGTGGGGAGGAAAATCAGCGCTTGTTTGTTAACTTGAGAGGCGTCTTGAAAAATTTGAAAGAGATCGTGAATATTCAAATGCAAGAGTATAAACACTAGAGAAAAAAGTGAACCATTTGCAAAACTTGTTAACAAATTTTTTTGGTGGAAGGATGCCTCCAATTTAAACTGATTCTAGCAATATTTGCAGTTCTAATTCCCCTAGAGATTCTGTAAGAATTTTGTCTTAGGATCTTTAATTATCATAGTTTGTTGAGTACTGAAACTTCCTTTATCTTTGACATTATATCTAGTCATTGATTAAGATTTTGGAATAAATTAAACATCTAACTAATTATTTTTTAACAAAACTTTAGTTGGAAGAACCATTTCAATTTTTCTTCTCAAATTTCCATTGTATTTATTTTGTTATTGTTTGTTTGACTTCATTATAATGTTTCCTCATTTTAGAAATAGCCCACTCTATCATAGTTTATAGAAAATTGATTTTTAGTCCAATCAAAACTTTGAATTGAGGTAGGGTTTCATTTGATTTATTTTTTCAGGTTGGAGAAGAATAAGGTAAAAGTCATCTTTTAACTTTGAAGAAATTCAACATATGTAATTTGGTGGACTATATGTTGAAGAAAAATTATGAAGGCTTTTTTTTGGACTATCTCACTCTTTTTGAAAATACTAAGATGAACTTGATGAATTTTTATTTGAGATGTAAACTTTTGTAATCAATACACTATTAGCTATTAGTAATTATTTAGTAGACAACATATTTGTCAATAATATCTTTTGAATTTTGATAACTATGATTCATGCTTTTATTAATTTTTTTTTTGAAAATATGCTTTCCAAAAACGACGGTAAAAAATTGTTGGAAATGACTACATTTGTTTATTTTCGACAACCATTAATTGTCAAAACAAGTTATAAGTGAAAGGCTAAAGGGAGACATTCGATAGCCAATAACCGTCGAAAAATCAATTACACCATTTTCAACAGCTAATAATCGCCAAAAAAATAATTTCTGACAATATTTTTGTTGACGGGTTTTGACAATTAAATTGTTGTCAAAATTTCTATTTTCAACGGTCATTTGAGGTTTTTTCAACACTAATGACCCTCAAAGTTAGTTGTTTTTCATGTTGTGGCGTCCAACAGACCAGTTTTGATGAAGGTGATTGGGGAGGATTTCTTTTTTCTCTTGAGCTATTTGTAATTTTCAAAATTTCTAATTTTCCTCCTTAAATTTATAGTAGATTAAAAGGGCATCCATTCTCAAGCTGCCAATCATATTGGTCAAATGATACACATACAGAGCGACCGATTCCCATATGTGCCTCTACCTCTTCAATTTTCATGAATTTTCTTCTATGGTTTTGCCTTCAACCTCCATTAAGGTGCCAACTACAAATCTTCATTCTCACATATTCCCAACTACAAATTTAGCTCTATCTATCTAGTGAAAAAAAAAAAAACTTAATATTATTTAAACAAAGAAAACAAATATAATTGCTGAAAGTATAATAAATGATTACTCTATAAAAAAAAAAAAATGATTAATCTAATAATAAAATATCAATGTCACACTAGAAGTTATGATGATATATAAATATATCTAACTACTGATATAACAAGAAAAAATTTTATAAAGTAAAATATTATTATTAATTAGGTTAATAATGATAGTAACATGAAATTCCACTAGCAACCAAAAAAAATTGTATAGAACCTTAATTAGAAAGAAAATAGGAAACAAAATAAGTGTATTAAAAATAATAATATGAGAGAATATCAGAAAATGCAAAANAAAAAAAAAAAAAAAAACAGCATTGTGTATTATTTAGTGGAAAAAATATTTTTTATGTAAATATAATTGAGTTAAAGGTTAATATTTTAAATATGGTTCATTGCTAAAGGGGTTTGGTTTAGGTGGAAACTGGCTATAAGAGCAGATCTCTAGACATTACGGTGGAAACATTCCCAGATTGGTGGATGATAATGAATGACTGACAAGCTGCAAGGCATTTTTAATGGTAAGATTTTGATGGGTGGAGGATTTGGAAGACTAGGAATCATATTTTCTTCCATCAGAATCGGTGCAGCATTGAAGAATCTATTAGAAAACCTGAAGCTGATTTCTAGAAGTTCTTGGGTGCCTTTTCATCTCCATAGAAGAACTTATGTGTTTGTTTTTGCACTCATTTACTTATGGGAGTTGCTATTGGAAGTCCCCCATCTTGTTTGTTCATGTTTCAATGAAATTTTCTAGCTTTGAAAAAAAGAAAAAGAAAGAATAGAAATAGAATAAATATTGTGTGTACAAAGTCTAGATATCACTATAGTATTATGATGTGCAGATTCACCATTTGCAGTACTAAACATCACTATAGTATTATGACACACTATAAGAAAAAATATGGATTCCAATAAAAAATTTCCGTTGGAATTTAATGAATTTATGTTGGAATTCTGAATTTCAAAGGAAAATTTGCCGTTGGAAAAATTGCTGTTGAAATTTTAAACTCTAACGAAAAAGTTCCATTGGAATTTGAGTGTGAGAAAAAAAATTTTAGTGAAAAATTCAAAATGAAAAATACCATTGGAATTTTAAAAATTTATTTTTAGTATAATTTAAAAATTAAACTTTTAATTTTTCAAAAATATTTCAAAAATTCTTTTTATTATTTTTTTTGAAATTCCAACATAATGGAATTCCCTAAGTTTTTTTTTTTAATTTTAAAGATAAATTCCTTAATAATATTTCTTAAAATTCAAAATATACCATTCACATATATCATTTTCATCAAATAATTTCTATAACACAAATATCATTTTCATTAAATAATTTCTATAAGTTAGTAATGTATTGAGTACAAAAGTTTAAATCTCAAATAATTACACCAAGTTTATCTTCTACATAATTAGTCTTCAACATATTCAACTAAACTAGATGTACAATATATCTTCAAATTTATAAATGTTTTGTTGAAGATTCTTCTCCAACCTACAAAAGGCATTTTAAAACTCAAATAATTACACTAAGTTTATCTTCTACATAATTAGTCTTCAACATATTCAACTAAACTAGATGTACAATATATCTTCAAATTTATAAATGTTTTGTTGAAGATTCTTCTCCAACCTACAAAAGGCATTTTAAAAAAATATATATTAGGAAAAATTCAAGAGCATATAGTTGAAAAATGAAGCAACCTTCTCAAGTCCAAAAATTGCATAAATTGAGCAATAGAAAAAACTAATTTCATATTCCATAAAAAAAAAACTAAAATTTATAAAACAACTTCAAATAACCCATACATCAAAATCCCTAAAGAAATTCAACTAAAAAAAGTTTACAATATCCTTTTTTTTATTTTTAAATTCAGACATAATTACCCAAATAGTACAAAAATTCTATATTTCATAAAAAAAAAACCTAAAAATCATAAAACAACTTCAAACTACCCATACATTGAAAGCCCTAAAGAAATTCAACTAAAAAAATTTACATCATCCATTTTTCTACTTTTAAATTCGAACATAATTACTCTAATAGTACAAAAATTTCATATTGCATAAAAAAAATCATAAAAAAATTCAAACCACCTGTACATCAAAACCCCTTAACAAATTTAACAAAATAAAATTCACACATTGTCAATTTGGGCATCCCACTCTCAGACACAATTTAAACCCTAAATAAAACAACTAATCATGCATCAAATTTGTAATTATGCAATCTAACTACTTCTACATGTCATATTAACTTCAATCCACTAATTAAAACTAAATAATAACAACAAACTAATCTAAATCAAAGTGAGAAGGGAGAAAGAGGATTTGGGTTTTGGATAATTGAAAAACTTACCTAAGGAATGAGAGCTCAACCCATCCACCGCAAATGGAAGAATGACACCGAAAATCTACCGGAAAATGGACCATGCCACCAAAAATGGATGATTGAGGGAGAGGGGAATAGGGAATAGTGATTTGAGTCAAGAAGAGGTGATAAGTGAGAAAGAAATAGGGGAAACTTGGTTGTATTTGAATTTTGGAATTCCAATAGAAAAATTCTGTTGAAATTCAAGAAAAATTCAAAAAAAAAAATAAAATTGAATGCATTACTGAAACGGTGCGTTTCATTGGAAAAAAAAATTCATTTAAAATTCCAATGGTATATAAAGTTGGAATTTTGAAAGAAAAATAAAAAAAAGTTTTCAATTTTGTTAAAATAATAAAAAAAATTAATTTTAAAAAAAGTCTAATGGAATATTCTAACAAAATATTTTGTCGAAATTTTTAAAAAATTAAAGAAATTAATTTTTTTAAAAAAATTCCAATGGTATATTCCGTTGGAATTTTGAGAAAAATTTCCTTCCCTTCTAAAAGGAATTCCAGCAAAAAATTTCAACGGATAAATTTTCGTTGAAAAATAGAAATTTTCTTGTAGTGACAAGCAATAATTACATAATAGAAATAGATGATAAACCAAGCCAACAATATTAAGTATATGTACTTATTTTAAATCTCTTGGACATCTGAATTCTCCATAATCAAAGTCATAAATCTCCATGCAATTCAAATATCTTCTTAGTTCTCTCCCTTCTGAAAGGTAGTTGTGAGACTCTCAACATTATGAGAAGTTAGTGCACAGATCTATAAAGCAGCATCTCTTCCATAACACTCTTCGGAAGATGTTCACTCCAATCTCCATTGATAAAATAAAGACAGACGACACTTTCCTCACTTCTATTTTGTCCATACCAATTCCTTTGAAATGTTCCATTAATGCCACCCTCTGCCTACATCCCATTCATGTAGCAATGTTATTCAGTGAAAAATGCTCTTGCATTTGAATCAACTTGAGTATGGAAGTATCTCAATCAGAACACTCATTGCCCTAGCCTCAATCACCCATAATTGGCTTCTCATCGTTGAAGAACATATTGATTGCAAAACTAGTAAAGAACAAGAGCTTGCTCTTGAGATGCATTTTCCTCACAAAGAATCTTCAAAAAGGACTTCACAAGGTCAAAACCTTGATCTTCTATAACACTTCCAATTGTAATAACTTTTAGCAATTTTTTTGGAGAATCTCTAAAGCAGAAAGCTGAGATTTAGCACTTCCTCTTTGAACCATTATAACCATAGCCCTGATGGGCGTTAGTTTGAGCAACAGTTCCTATGTTTTCTCTCCCTTTGATAAAGGAGGTTGTCCTAGAACAACAATTGTATCCTGACAAACCTTAAAAAAATTTGAATATGATATATTTGATAGAATTTGGACAACTTGAACAAGAACTTCAATACCAATTGATCCAATAAAATCATCTTTGATTCTATCATCATTTTCCCTTTCAATGATCATCTAGAGTTTCTTTAAGGAACTTGCCTCCTGTTTTTACATGAATTTATACAGACTCCCTGGAAGAGACTTTTCCCTTGTCAGAGGATCCCTGGGAAGGTGGTCAGCCATAGTGCACCTACAAGGAGGCCTTGGGCGAAGGCGATGCCTAAGGAGCAAAGTGGGAACTATATGCTTTGTGGATTTGAAGGCTTTTAGACAAGGTGCAGACCTCTCTATAAGGTCCTATGTGATGGTTAGGGTAAGAAAGCTCTAGGCAGAGAAGTGTGAATGGGAACCTCCTAAAGCCAACCATGCCATATCCCTTCCTTTTGTCCTTATCCTAGATATTTATCCTTATCCAACTAGGTCACTTGTACTACCTTCCGTACCAACGGTCTTGCACTTACAAATCCTCGTCTGCCCACTATCATGTGTACACCCCTATTATCGCACTGCAAATAGGTGCAAGAATGAAAAAGCTCCTATGCACGCCTTCTACGACATTGCTCGTAGGCGCAGAGGCCCAGGGTATGTCCCCTTAACACACGGACATGTGCAGGCAAGGCAGGCAATTGTTGAAAACGATGACCAACTTAGCCCTAGGAGGCCTCATGCCCTGAAGCCTATAAATACCCTAAAACGCTCACACCTTGTCAAACCCCTACTCAAATACCTTCAGAAAGCATATTTAGCCACCTCTAACACCTCCATGAAACCCCTAAAAAATCATCATTTCCACCTATAAATCTTTAACTAGCACCATGCCATTATGCTATACATAAGCTATATAGCACCGCCTAAGAACCTAATTATGCTTTCCTTGGAAGACTCTTTGTTCGCCTACTCAAAGGCCATCACAGAGACTTGTTCATTCACCAATCAATCCATGAAAGCTCAATCTTGCTAGAAGAATTTGTATAGAGATCTCCATTAAAAGGGAAGAACCCCTCTCCATCTCTTACGCTAGTTTTCTAACTTATCTGTCAAGAATAATCTCCATACAAAATCCTCACAAACACCTCCAAAGGCGATGATTGAATGGTGTTGAGGATGGATACCATTAGATTAGTTCTTTCATATGATTTTGCTACGCGACAATGAATCTCTTGAAAAGTTGATTAGGAATGAGATCAAAATTCTCTACACTTTGAGCAATCAAAGGATATGTCTCTTTCTTGTGAAAAAAGAACCATTCTTAAATGTTTGCTTGCTCATAGCTGATGCTGGTGGCAATGACAATGAGGTCCTCCATCATCTCCAAGGAGATCGGGCACAAGAACTTTGGACGATAGTCCATTGTTGCATCTAGTTTTCTCTCCATCTCTTCTATTGGTGAAAGTGAAAAGGTAATGAACTATAAGGCAGGCATGAAGTTTTTATACATAGGTAAATAGAAAAGTGTGTGAGGAAAAAACTCCAAATAAGGAAAGAAATATTAGTAAAACATATATGATATTGGAAATTCTTAAGTTACAATGCGAAGATTGTGGATTCTTTCTTTTCTTCTCTCATTTTTCATTTTGTTTTACTCAAGAAAAATCTATCTTTTATTTTCTATTAATTATTTATAATAAATTTATTTTAAGTAATGTTTATAGCATAAATGCATTGTTATTCTACAACCATATTTATGGTTAAAAATTATTTTGATCCACACATGTTAATTAATTGAAGTTTTCTATCCTACCTCACCCATATGAGTAGGGTAAAAGAGGAAAAAATATTTACTAGGAGTTTGGAGCATAATAGACTTTTTGATTTTGGTATCATCGTGAAGATCTCGAAAAGTATCTAATTAATTGCTTTAAATGATGCTACATTAGGGCTTGTGTATCTACCATTACAAGAAAAAAAAAAAAAAAGGCATTTTCTCATAGAATAATACCATGAGAAAATGGCCAAAATTTCGTGACAAACGAGTTTCTTACGGAATTTCTCATAGAAAAAGTGTCATAAGAAAAGCCCTCATGACAAACCACATTTCTCATCAAATATGTATGCTATTAGGAATTTTCTCATAGAATTTCTCACAAACTTATAGTGGGTGTGAGACAAGTTGAAAATTTTCTTACACAAGTTTCTCATGGAATTTCTCATGGAACTTGTCCGTGAGTAATCACTTTTTGTTTTTTTTTGTTTTTGCTAGTGTTGATTTCTCATATTAATACTGAAGAAATAAAGAAAAATGAAAAACAATGAAATAACAAAAAGTAATACATTATCACATATAAATAAACTTAGGATCACAATACAGGGTTTCGTCGGACTTGTACAGACTTTACAATTTTTATACAATTTCTAATATCAACTCACTTTTACAGGACTATAATTCTAACAGAGCCATATTTATGGGTTTCAAATATTTATTTTCAATCTTTACAACTACTATATGGAAACTAATTGGTCTTTATTTAAATTATATCAATCACTTTCAAGTGCTTCTCTAGCAAAATATTGAGACCATTCTCTTGTAATCTGCAAAAGATGAACATTCCTTGATTATTAGCACTTAAAAGAATTCCTTCAACTAAAAAGCTATAATTACAATTACAAAGATACGTGATCCAAGTTTCTACTTTCTACTACAAAATGAATTATATAGAACATGACAATGACTATTGTTGCACAGCAGCATACACATAATGTAACAAAACCTCTAATTGTCTGGTGTAACTTATTAGAATTGTATGCTCTAAAAAAGAAAAATATGTGTACCCAAATTATCTTCAAAATTGCAAGGCACACAAACAAAAGGCTCACTAACTAGCACAACAAGCTCTTCAGTTTGCAAATTTGCTTGATCACTTGTAATCTTTTGAACATCTAATCTGAAATGAAATAAAAGTATAGGAATGACACATCAACCACCAGTAGAAAATAGATGGAGAAACATAGGAGAATACTAGTGAGGCAATGGTATGAGGAAAAATCTTCACCTTCGTCATTAGACCACATTTGTGTTTGATAATGTGGTTTGATTCTTTCCTTTAGGCCCACAAATAGTTTAAGAGATCTTATCTCCATTGGTTAACAAATCAAGCAACCATCAACATTAACTTATTATTACATAGACTTTTCTCATACAAGAGACATGAACCCCAATAATTAGAAGGTAAAATAATTGGTTCTTTTAGCCAAATAATAGCTTGTTTCATCCAAAATTATGCAACAACACAACAATACAATATTAGCAAAATGGAGAAATGAGAGTGCAGTGCTGATGTACAAAACAAGTCATGTAACATTTCCATTAATGCATATTCACAAGCCAACAAGGTCAAGTTAGAACTATTTATAAATCCAAGAATATACCTAATACCTAGAGAAAATAGGAAGGATACGTGTAGCAGGACATGTAGTCCTCATATGAGAAAGTTAAGTTGTCAACCCCTTCTATTAGATTTATCAGTTTATCCATTATTGCTTGAAGTAGGGGCCATTGTTCCTCAAAAGTTAAAATCTTAATGGGTTTGCTATCACAATCTTTGTTGTTTGTATTTATAGGGTCATAAGCTATGGCAAAGGAATATGTATTCATAGATTAGAAAATAGCTAAATTTTATAGTTACTAGTTCAATAAATTTCATCAAATTCCTCACTAATTTAATTAACTAAATTCAAGCATAAACCCCTAAAATTTACAAAAAAAAAATCACAATCATTTTAAAATTTTCAAAAAAATTGTAAATTCACTCTAAACTTATCACATACCAAAAGCCCCAAACCAATTTGAACAATAAACAACATTTTTATAACCAATTTCATCAAGTCAATTCAGTCATCAACCCTTAAATTTCAAACACAATCAAAACAATTCCAATAACTACCAAACTGAGCAAGAATCATTCCATAGCTATTATACAACTAATTCCCAACACAAACTAACCAAAAAACTAAGTAGAATTTGCAATCCAATAAAGAAGATTTCAACAGAAGAAATAGAGAGAGATCACACTAACTTGAACTCCAAATTGCAAGAACTTGCATCTCACACACACAGAAGGCATCATCGCTACCAGTGAAGGTTGTCCCGCCATTTGATTTTGCCATTGCGCTTAGAGGAGAAGAGAGAATAGAGGCTTTGAGAGGGAAATAGCTCAATTTGAATGAACTGAGCTCACAACGTTGTTGGTCTTAATTTCTAGATTTTCTCACAGAAAATTTTGTGAGAAAACACCTAAAAATCAATTTAAGTGAAATAGTGTGGATCATTTCTCACTTGGGCATCTTTTGTGCCACATTTGTGACATTATTCTCACAGTATTTCTCATGACTTTCTCTCGGATATTTTTCATGACATGCGTTCCGTGAGAAATTTTCATGAGAAATTGCCCAGAAATATAATTTTCTGTGAACTCCATGAGAAGTTCTCATGTAATTTTGTTATGTGAGAAAATTCCGTTAGAAATCACGTGTTTTCATGTAATATACTTTTTTCAATTAAGTTAGTCAACCAAAATGTGGTTGAAATCACGTGTTTTCATGTAATGTACTTTTTAAGCTAGTCAACCAAAATGTAGTTGTCTTCACATATAATTTTTTTTTTTTGGAATATAAAAAATGCATTAAGAACCATAACTATAAAAGGAGGGTGAACCTCTACCCAAATATTTACATGATCAAGTTGTTGAGAGCAATGAGCAAGTCAATGGTCAACTATATTGTCAACATGATGAATCCAAGAAAAATAAATGAAATGAAACCCCAACATTAGGGATCTAATATCATCAAGAATTAGCCCCAACTCAGAACCATCAGACACACCATGGGATAGGCTATTGCAAACAATGAGTGAAAAGAGTTACTGGTGAGCTCTTTGTAAAACCAGCTTAGAGAGTTACTTGTGAGCTCTTGTAAAACCAGCTTGAGAGAATTTCTGGTTAGCTCTTAGGAAACCAGGGATTGTAGAAGCTTGGAGAAGCTTGAACAAATAACCTCATTGCTAGTGGAACCCCAGCCTTGGGAGAATGGACGTAGGCAGTGTTTGGCCAAACTACTATAAAAACTCTAAGCTCAATCTTTTCTCCTTACTCTCTTTATTATTCAAATAATCTGCATGTTTGGCTTGCTACAGAACCGATTATATATATGAGCTTAAATCAATATCAAAAGCAGTGGATAAAACTATTAATTTTCACTGTTAACAATTTGGCACGACCAAGAGTAATGGAAGTTTCAGTTACGTCAAATTTTTAATTTTCACTATTAACAGAAAGCCATAGTAGGAAAATATTTTCTTACAGAACAATGCAAGTGGTACCAAGATTTAGTTTCTCCAAATTCCTTGGGGACAATTTGAACCCAAGCTTTGAATGAGAATAATGACCACCGGTAGGGGGACAACATAGGTAAAAAAAAAATCCAATCCTTTCTTTAGCAAAGAGAAAACTAGATGGTTTGGAGAGAAAAAAAAATCACATTCTACAACCCTAACATATTAACTAAAAGCATATACTTAAGAAAACAAGAAATAATGACAGAATTCATTATCAATCATTATATTCACAAAGAAATATCCTAATAGTTAAATACTTTATACTCTATTGATGAAAAGCTGTCACTTTGAGATTGAGAAGGGTAAAACTTTGAAAGAAAATAGGCTATGTACCCCCCTGTTGCATAGCCTCCAAGGAGCCAAAATGAAAAACTTATTCATTACAATAATCTAAATTTAGTCAATGAATTGATAACATATTGCTATAGTATTATAACAAGCAAAAAATAAACTAGAGAAAGAGATCATAAGCAAAGCAAATAATACAATAAGCTTATGTACTAATTCCAAACCTCTTGAACATCTAAATTTCTCTCATCAGATCAAATTCATGTGCCTACTTTGAAAAATAAAATCTTTTGGCAGAAAATCCTTGATATGACTAGGAAAACAAGGATGCTATTAACCATGAGTCTCCATTCAGTTTGATTATCTTCTTAGCTCTCTCCCTCCACATGCTCCTTAGATGCCCTGCTTCCTTCACCTTGTTCCCATTTTTTTTCTCCTCAAGACATGATTAGGAATGAGATCAAAATTCTCCAGTTTTTGACCAGTTGTAGGACACGTCTTTTTCTTGTGGACAAAGAACCATTCTTCAATTCTTGTTCGTTCATAGGTGATGGCAGTGGCGATGACAATGGGGTCCTCCATGATCTCCAATGATATAGGGCATAAGGACTCTGCAGGGCATGCCTTTTGCATGGTTGCTGTGGTTGAATCTACTTTTCTCTCCATCTTTTCTCTGAGTGCGTGCAAGTCAAAAGGTGATATAGAGTATGAAACATGTAGAAAGGTTTTATACAAAGGTATGATAGAATACGTGTGACAATCCTATAAAAATAAGGAAATACATAATATATCAGAAGAAGAAAAAGGAAACAAATTGCGATAAAAAATAGATGCAACCTCATTAATGTGTCTCCATTGATAGATAGTTACTTCCCACCTTTTATGCTGGTCATCAATATAACTAAGCAAACTTTACTAAAATATATTTTTAGACACATGAAAACTTGTGTGTGTTCTTTTTTATAAAAGAATTATTTTGTAAAAAAAAAAAGTCTTCTTTCGATTGTAAAGAAACACGGACGTCATTACAAGAAAACAAAACAACTTCAATAGCTTATTTTTTACGGCCAATAATAACTGTTGGAAAAGGCAACAAATACAACGCCTCTTAACAACCATCGAAAAAAGAAAATGCAACAAATAATTTTATTTTTGGAAAAGTGACAATCGGGCTTTTGGGCGCCTAAGCTTAGCGCTAAAAAAGTCCCAAATTGTCCCATTTTCGACAATTCCGTAAAAAACACACACACTTCTCTTTATTTCTTTTTATATTACCGTAGAAATATTTCTCCTTCTCCCCAGCCGTAAGTTTTCTCTCCTCTTCTTGATGGTCAAAGACCCACAAAACCATCAACACTTCTCTCTTCTGGTCTTCATCTCCAATAGAAAAAGAAACAGATGGTCTCGGGTCTCTCTTTTGTTCATCTCTTTCCTTTGGACTTGGAGTCTCTCAAATCTTTCTTCTCTTAGCCTTTCCTAAACGTAGGCTTCACCATGGCTGACAACTTGGAGCTTTGAAACTCAATTTTGTTTTATTCTCATCCTTCAAGAAGACAAGGTATGCAATTCACTCTCCACTCACATGGTTTTCCACTTTCTTTTTCTCAATTTTGTCATGGATTTTGGATTTCAGTACCAAAAATCCCTAACAAATTATTATTGTTGTAATTTTTTTTTTTAATTTGAAGACCAAATTTCTCACAATAGACAATTTTCTTACTGATTTCCCATTGAATTCTTGTTATATGCAACTGACCCAGCAAGAACCAAGCCAACATTTCACTTTAACTCTCACCTTGAGGCAAAGTTCTTCTCTACTCTTAGGTAC
>QAOA01000712.1:683300-767533 GCA_003255065.1 Cercis canadensis | reverse complement strand
AAAAAAAAAAAAAAGGCATTTTCTCATAGAATAATACCATGAGAAAATGGCCAAAATTTCGTGACAAACGAGTTTTTTTACGGAATTTCTCATAGAAAAAGTGTCATAAGAAAAGCCCTCATGACAAACCACATTTCTCATCAAATATGTATGCTATTAGGAATTTTCTCACAGAATTTCTCACAAACTTATAGTGGGTGTGAGACAAGTTGAAAATTTTCTTACACAAGTTTCTCATGGAATTTCTCATGGAACTTGTCCGTGAGTAATCACTTTTTGTTTTTTTTTTTTTTTGCTAGTGTTGATTTCTCATATTAATACTGAAGAAATAAAGAAAAATGAAAAACAATGAAATAACAAAAAGTAATACATTATCACATATAAATAAACTTAGGATCACAATACAGGGTTTCGTCGGACTTGTATAGACTTTACAATTTTTATACAATTTCTAATATCAACTCACTTTTACAGGACTATAATTCTAACAGAGCCATATTTATGGCTTTCAAATATTTATTTTCAATCTTTACAACTACTATATGGAAACTAATCAGTCTTTATTTAAATTGTATCAATCAGCTTTCAAGTGCTTCTCTAGCAAAATATTGAGACCATTCTCTTGTAATCTGTAAAAGATGAACATTCCTTGATTATTAGCACTTAAAAGAATTCCTTCAACTAAAAAGCTATAATTACATATCTGTCAAGAATAATCTCCATACAAAATCCTCACAAACACCTCCAAAGGCGATGATTGAATGGTGTTGAGGATGGATACCATTAGATTAGTTCTTTCATATGATTTTGCTACGCGACAATGAATCTCTTGAAAAGTTGATTAGGAATGAGATCAAAATTCTCTACACTTTGAGCAATCAAAGGATATGTCTCTTTCTTGTGAAAAAAGAACCATTCTTAAATGTTTGCTTGCTCATAGCTGATGCTGGTGGCAATGACAATGAGGTCCTCCATCATCTCCAAGGAGATCGGGCACAAGAACTTTGGACGATAGTCCATTGTTGCATCTAGTTTTCTCTCCATCTCTTCTATTGGTGAAAGTGAAAAGGTAATGAACTATAAGGCAGGCATGAAGTTTTTATACATAGGTAAATAGAAAAGTGTGTGAGGAAAAAACTCCAAATAAGGAAAGAAATATTAGTAAAACATATATGATATTGGAAATTCTTAAGTTACAATGCGAAGATTGTGGATTCTTTCTTTTCTTCTCTCATTTTTCATTTTGTTTTACTCAAGAAAAATCTATCTTTTATTTTCTATTAATTATTTATAATAAATTTATTTTAAGTAATGTTTATAGCATAAATGCATTGTTATTCTACAACCATATTTACGGTTAAAAATTATTTTGATCCACACATGTTAATTAATTGAAGTTTTCTATCCTACCTCACCCATATGAGTAGGGTAAAAGAGGAAAAAAATATTTACTAGGAGTTTGGAGCATAATAGACTTTTTGATTTTGGTATCATCGTGAAGATCTCGAAAAGTATCTAATTAATTGCTTTAAATGATGCTACATTAGGGCTTGTGTATCTACCATTAAAAAAAAAAAAAAAAAAAAGGCATTTTCTCATAGAATAATACCATGAGAAAATGGCCAAAATTTCGTGACAAACGAGTTTTTTTACGGAATTTCTCATAGAAAAAGTGTCATAAGAAAAGCCCTCATGACAAACCACATTTCTCATCAAATATGTATGCTATTAGGAATTTTCTCACAGAATTTCTCACAAACTTATAGTGGGTGTGAGACAAGTTGAAAATTTTCTTACACAAGTTTCTCATGGAATTTCTCATGGAACTTGTCCGTGAGTAATCACTTTTTGTTTTTTTTTTTTTTTGCTAGTGTTGATTTCTCATATTAATACTGAAGAAATAAAGAAAAATGAAAAACAATGAAATAACAAAAAGTAATACATTATCACATATAAATAAACTTAGGATCACAATACAGGGTTTCGTCGGACTTGTATAGACTTTACAATTTTTATACAATTTCTAATATCAACTCACTTTTACAGGACTATAATTCTAACAGAGCCATATTTATGGCTTTCAAATATTTATTTTCGATCTTTACAACTACTATATGGAAACTAATCAGTCTTTATTTAAATTGTATCAATCAGCTTTCAAGTGCTTCTCTAGCAAAATATTGAGACCATTCTCTTGTAATCTGTAAAAGATGAACATTCCTTGATTATTAGCACTTAAAAGAATTCCTTCAACTAAAAAGCTATAATTACAATTACAAAGATACGTGATCCAAGTTTCTACTTTCTACTACAAAATGAATTACTAGCTATAGAACATGACAATGACTATTGTTGCACAGCAGCATACAAATAATGTAACAAAACCTCTAATTGTCTGGTGTAACTTATTAGAATTGTATGCTCTAAAAAAGAAAAATATGTGTACCCAAATTATCTTCAAAATTGCAAGGCACACAAACAAAAGGCTCACTAACTAGCACAACAAGCTCTTCAGTTTGCAAATTTGCTTGATCACTTGTAATCTTTTGAACATCTAATCTGAAATGAAATAAAAGTATAGGAATGACACATCAACCACCAGTAGAAAATAGATGGAGAAACGTAGGAGAATACCAGTGAGGCAATGGTATGAGGAAAAATCTTCACCTTCTTCATTAGACCACATTTGTGTTTCATAATGTGGTTTGATTCTTTCCTTTAGGCCCACAAATAGTTTAAGAGATCTTATCTCCATTGGTTAACAAATCAAGCAACCATCAACATTAACTTATTATTACATAGACTTTTCTCATACAAGAGACATGAACCCCAATAATTAGAAGGTAAAATAATTGGTTCTTTTAGCCAAATAATAGCTTGTTTCATCCAAAATTATGCAACAACACAACAATACAATATTAGCAAAATGGAGAAATGAGAGTGCAGTGATGATGTACAAAACAAGTCATGTAACATTTCCATTAATGCATATTCACAAGCCAACAAGGTCAAGTTAGAACTATTTACAAAAATCAAAACTACTCAAAACAATGAATAATGTAAATCCAAGAATATACCTAATACCTAGAGAAAATAGGAAGGATACGTGTAGCAGGACATGTAGTCCTCATATGAGAAAGTTGAGTTGTCAACCCCTTATATTAGATTTATCAGTTTATCCATTATTGCTTGAAGTAGGGGCCATTGTTCCTCAAAAGTTAAAATCTTAATGGGTTTGCTATCACAATCTTCGTTGTTCGTATTTATAGGGTCATAAGCTATGGAAAAGGAATATGTATTCATAGATTAGAAAATAGCTAAATTTTATAGTTACTAGTTCAATAAATTTCATCAAATTCCTCACTAATTTAATTAACTAAATTCAAGCATAAACCCCTAAAATTTAAAAAAAAAAAATCACAATCATTTTAAAATTTTCAAAAAAAATTGTAAATTCACTCTAAACTTATCACATAACAAAAGCCCCAAACCAATTTGAACAATAAACAACATTTTTATAACCAATTTCATCAAGTCAATTCAGTCATCAACCCTTAAATTTCAAACACAATCAAAACAATTCCAATAACTACCAAACTGAGCAAGAATCATTCCATAGCTATTATACAACTAATTCCCAACACAAACTAACCAAAAAACTAAGTAGAATTTGCAATCCAATAAAGAAGATTTCAACAGAAGAAATAGAGAGAGATCACACTAACTTGAACTCCAAATTGCAAGAACTTGCATCTCACACACACAGAAGGCATCATCGCTACCAGTGAAGGTTGTCCCGCCATTTGATTTTGCCATTGCGCTTAGAGGAGAAGAGAGAATAGAGGCTTTGAGAGGGAAATAGCTCAATTTGAATGAACTGAGCTCACAACGTTGTTGGTCTTAATTTCTAGATTTTCTCACAGAAAATTTTGTGAGAAAACACCTAAAAATCAATTTAAGTGAAATAGTGTGGATCATTTCTCACTTGGGCATCTTTTGTGCCACATTTGTGACATTATTCTCACAGTATTTCTCATGACTTTCTCTCGGATATTTTTCATGACATGCGTTCCGTGAGAAATTTTCATGAGAAATTGCCCAGAAATATAATTTTCTGTGAACTCCATGAGAAGTTCTCATGTAATTTTGTTATGTGAGAAAATTCCGTTAGAAATCACGTGTTTTCATGTAATATACTTTTTTCAATTAAGTTAGTCAACCAAAATGTGGTTGAAATCACGTGTTTTCATGTAATGTACTTTTTAAGCTAGTCAACCAAAATGTAGTTGTCTTCACATATAATTTTTTTTTTTTGGGAATATAAGAAATGCATTAAGAACCATAACTATAAAAGGAGGGTGAACCTGTACGCAAATCTTTACATGATCAAGCTGTTGAGACCAATGAGCAAGTCAATGGTCAACTATATTGTCAGCATGATGAATCCAAGAAAAATAAATGAAATGAAACCCCAACATTAGGGATCTAATATCATCAAGAATTAGCCCCAACTCAAAACCATCAGACACACCATGGGATAGGCTATTGCAAACAATGAGTGAAAAGAGTTACTGGTGAGCTCTTTGTAAAACCAGCTTAGATAGTTACTTGTGAGCTCTTGTAAAACCAGCTTGAGAGAATTTCTGGTTAGCTCTTAGGAAACCAGGGATTGTAGAAGCTTGGAGAAGCTTGAACAAATAACCTCATTGCTAGTGGAACCCCAGCCTTGGGAGAATGGACGTAGGCAGTGTTTGGCCAAACTACTATAAAAATTCTAAGCTCAATCTTTTCTCCTTACTCTCTTTATTATTCAAATAATCTGCATGTTTGGCTTACTACAAAACCGATTATATATATGAGCTTAAATCAACATCAAAAGCAGTGGATAAAACTATTAATTTTCACTGTTAACAATTTGGCACGACCAAGAGTAATGGAAGTTTCAGTTACGTCAAATTGTTAATTTTCACTATTAACAGAAAGCCATAGTAGAAAAATATTTTCTTACAGAACAATGCAAGTGGTACCAAGATTTAGTTTCTCCAAATTCCTTGGGGACAATTTGAACCCAAGCTTTGAATGAGAATAATGACCACCGGTAGGGGGACAACATAGGTAAAAAAAAAATCCAATCCTTTCTTTAGCAAAGAGAAAACTAGATGGTTTGGAGAGAAAAAAAAATCACATTCTACAACCCTAACATATTAACTAAAAGCATATACTTAAGAAAACAAGAAATAATGACAGAATTCATTATCAATCATTATATTCACAAAGAAATATCCTAATAGTTAAATACTTTATACTCTATGGATGAAAAGCTGTCACTTTGAGACTGAGAAGGTTAAAACTTTGAAAGAAAATAGGCTATGTACCCCCCTGTTGCATAGCCTCCAAGGGGCCAAAATGAAAAACTTATTCATTACAATAATCTAAATTTAGTCAATGAATTGATAACATGTTGCTATAGTATTATAACAAGCAAAAAATAAACTAGAGAAAGAGATCATAAGCAAAGCAAATAATACAATAAGCTTATGTACTAATTCCAAACCTCTTGAACATCTAAATTTCTCTCATCAAATCAAATTCATGTGCCTACATTGAAAAATAAAATCTTTTGGCAGAAAATCCTTGATATGACTAGGAAAACAAGGATGCTATTAACCATGAGTCTCCATCCAGTTTGATTATCTTCTTAGCTCTCTCCCTCCACATGCTCCTTAGATGCCCCGCTTCCTTCACCTTGTTCCCATTTTTTTTCTCCTCAAGACGTGATTAGGAATGAGATCAAAATTCTCCAGTTTTTGACCAGTTGCAGGACACGTCTTTTTCTTGTGGACAAAGAACCATTCTTCAATTCTTGTTCATTCATAGGTGATGGCAGTGGCGATGACAATGGGGTCCTCCATGATCTCCAATGATATAGGGCATAAGGACTCTGCAGGTCATGCCTTTTGCATGGTTGCTGTGGTTGAATCTATTTTTCTCTCCATCTTTTCTCTGAGTGCGTGCAAGTCAAAAGGTGATATAGAGTATGAAACATGTAGAAAGGTTTTATACAAAGGTATGATAGAATACGTGTGACAATCCTATAAAAATAAGGAAATACATAATATATCAGAAGAAGAAAAAGGAAAAAAATTGCGATAAAAAATAGATGCAACCTCATTAATGTGTCTCCATTGATAGATAGTTACTTCCCACCTTTTATGCTGGTCAGCAATATAACTAAGCAAACTTTACTAAAATATATTTTTAGACACATGAAAACTTGTGTGTGTTCTTTTTTATAAAAGAATTATTTTGTAAAAAAAAAAAGTCTTCTTTGATTGTAAAGAAACACGGATGTCATTACAAGAAAACAGAACAACTTCAATAGCTTATTTTTTACGGCCAATAATAACTATTGGAAAAGGCAACAACTACAACGCCTCTTAACAACCATCGAAAAAAGAAAATGCAACAAATAATTTTAGTTTTGGAGAAGTCACAATCGGGCTTTTGGGCGCCTAAGCTTAGCGCTAAAAAAGTCCCAAATTGTCCCATTTTCGACAATTCCGTCAAAAATACACACACTTCTCTTTATTTCTTTTTATATTACCGTAGAAATATTTCTCCTTCTCCCCAGTCGTAAGTTTTCTCTCCTCTTCTTGATGGTCAAAGACCCACAAAACCATCAACACTTCTCTCTTCTAGTCTTCATCTCCAATAGAAAAAGAAACAGATGGTCTCGAGTCTCTCTTTTGTTCATCTCTTTTCTTTGGACTTGGAGTCTCTCAAATCTTTCTTCTCTTAGCCTTTCCTAAACGTAGGCTTCACCATGGCTGACAACTTGGAGCTTTGAAACTCAATTTTGTTTTATTCTCATCCTTCAAGAAGACAAGGTATGCAATTCACTCTCCACTCACATGGTTTTCCACTTTCTTTTTCTCAATTTTGTCATGGATTTTGGATTTCAGTACCAAAAATCCCTAACAAATTATTATTGTTGTAATTTTTTTTTTTAATTTGAAGACCAAATTTCTCACAATAGACAATTTTCTTACTGATTTCCCATTGAATTCTTGTTATATGCAACTGACCCAGCAAGAACCAAGCCAACATTTCACTTTAACTCTCACCTTGAGGCAAAGTTCTTCTCTACTCTTAGGTACCTTGTCATTGTCTTGAAAAATTTCATTTCCTTGATAATGAATTTTGCTTGCTTAGCTTCATTGTAATGATTTGTGAGGCATAGGGCTTGACTTTGGTTACATTAAACTAAAATATCCGAAGGTGATGTTTAGAGAATGAATTTTTCATTTTTTTTTTTTTTTTTGGTTTTCAAAATGAAAGTCTGTTTTAGGGGTTTTTCCTTTCCTGTCACAAGTACAATTATTTTTGTATCTTCAAAAATATTTATATGTGAATGAACTGTGTGTAGTGTTTGAAGGACCTTAGCTTATATTGTCATATGGATAAGAGTTTGATGAAAATCAAGAATAGAATAGAGGCTAAATATAGCGAAGGAGTTATTGAGTTCCTGAATTTTGCCTTTAGACATACAAGAAGAGATAAGATTTTCTGCCCTTGTGTCAAATGCAATAATTATAGAAAAAAAAAATCGTGAAGATGTTGAAGGTGATTTACTAGGCTATGGAGTAGTTGAAAATTATACAGTTTAGTATAACCATGGGGAGGAGTTACCTGATTCATCTCATAACTTAAGTGATGATGATGAGTTAGATAGAGAATCTATTCAAGACATGTTAATGGATCATTTTGGAGCTTAGGATGTAGATGAGCCAAATGAAGATACAAACACCTTTTATAAATTATTAGATGATTCAAAACAAGTTTTGTATCCTGGATCTAAAAGTTTTCAAAACTATTTTTCTTGATAAAAATTGTTTTATCTAAAATGTCTTGGTGTGTCATAGCAGCACTTGCTTGACTTTGTGCTTCTACTTCACATGAGGCATTGGCAGCACTTGATTCACTTTGGGCATTGTGGGTCGCAGCCTTCCTTCTTCTTCCAACCTGGATTCAAAATATGAAATTAAATATTAGTAAACAATGCAAGACAAAAGTTCTGCTATTATTGTTCACAAACTTCACACTCACAGGATTACTAGCACTAGACTTCTTCTTATATACCCTTCTATTAGGGTTGACAAGTCCCTTGCAAGTGCGAGTGTTATGGTCAAACTGGCCACAGTTGTCACATTTCATCCTCAATCCAACCTTGCTAATCTTGTTAGCATTTTGGGGTTCATCTGCTGCTCTTTGCCCAATGGAGGTAACACAGGTTCGTATTCAGTGGTTGGTCATTCATCTTCACCAGGTACAGGGTTAATCATAACCCTATATGTTTTCAGGAACATCTCTTTTGTGAAGCACTCATCAACATACACCTCTGATTGTTGTCTTTGGGCATAAATACACTTAACAACATGTGCACATGACACCCCTGTTATGTCCAAAAGCCTATAGGAACATGTTCTGGCCACCAAATCCACAACTCTCCTCTGACCTAGCCAACTGTCAACATCAAATTTCCCAGCTCCATTCATATGGCATATACAGTTAATGGCCTCTGATTTTGATCTCTCCAGTTGTGCTGCTATTCTTGGACATATTGTTCCATTATAGCTCAACATCCCTGCTTGTTTTTTTGCAAATCTCTTCATCAACATTCTTCTGATGGTCTCCATCATTGTTATGATTGGCTTGTCCCTTGTAGGCAGCACATAAGAATTAAAGGTCTCTGACATATTGTTTTGCAATGTTGCGGATCTTGCTCTTGAACTGAAGGCATGCCTTGACTATGTTCTTGGGTGTTTATCTGCTAGGAAATTAGCAGCTTGGTCATTGAGTTGGTGAAGGTCTCTCATATGGAACTTGAAGTCAGCCAATGTTGTTGCCCTTGCAGCATTCCAAAGACATGTTTTCAATGCCTGTCCTTTATAATTCACCTTCAAATTGGCAAATAAATGCCTAACACAAAATCGATGCTCAACCCCCATCTCAGCTAAAACCTCTTTCAAGCCCTATATTGTTAAACAGTTAAACATATATACAGTTATAATGTGAACTTAAAACAAGTTTACATGTGAGATCTAGTAAAGCAAAGCACATATGGATATGTCATTACCTTCTGTTGGTCAGACATGAAGATCCAACCATGTTCATTGCAAGGTCCAATATCGGCTATCAAGAGCTCTAAGAACCACTCCCATGTCTCCTTCACTTCTGCCTCACATGCTGCATATGCAATGGGCAATATGTTGTCATTTGCATCCTTTCCCACAGCAGACAGTAACATGCCACCCATCACTGCTTTGAGGAAGCAACCATCTAGGTGTATGAGAGGCCTGCAGAACTTAGACCCCCGCTTTGCAGAATCCAAACACACATACAATCTCTGAAAATGCCTACTTTCCACCTTCACCTTCATTGTAGAACCTGGGTTGTAAAGTAAGACTGCTGCACAGTAACTCCATAATAAAGCATATTGCTCCTTGTGTGTGCCATCTATTTTCTCCTTTGCAGATTTCTTGGCTCTGTACACTTGGAATCTTAACACAAAGGTAGAGTAATCTCGTGCCACTTGATTTATGAAGGCATCATTCTCCCATTTCCCCTTGTTGTCTCGAATATGATCCTCGTATTTGTTGGCCAGCCAAGCAGAGTTTATCTTTCTGTTCTTGTTTTCCCAAGCACAGTCAGTATGCTCTTGATTTCCCCATGACTTGATTTGAAAAGTGCCACCTTCTTGGTTCTTTGAGGCATGCATCCTCCAGCCACACTTCCTTTTGCACTCAATAGTTATTCTTGCTGCCTCATTTTTCTTATATATGAAGTTAATGCCATTCTCAATGCATACCTGTTTCAAGGCAGCCCTAAAGTTGGCAAATTTCATACCAACTTGGAGTCTTATTTTTTTCTTCATGTCCATATGGTAGTTAAACTCTGGGTATCTATTTTTCTTGGGCTGATCACTGTCTTCCTCGTCTGGGCCACACAAATAATCAGATTCACCATAGTCACTCTGGGCCTCACCATCATGATCCAGCATAACTGTGGGCCTTGGCATTCCTCCCACCTCCTCAGCACTTGGACCTTGGCCCTCCACATCTGCCTCTGCCTCTGCCTCTGCCTCTGCACTTGGACCTTGGCCCTCCACATCTGCATTTGCCTTTGTCTCAGCCTCAGCACTTGGGCCAACTTCATTACAAGGCTCAGTATGGTGTGTGTCATCAGACAACCCCCTAAAATCTTCTTCATTGTCACCCTCCTGATTATCACAAAATAAATCTACATTTTCGAGGTCACTGTCATCGAAATTGCAGCTATCTAAATTGATTTCCTCACCTTCACCTTCACCCTCACCCTCACCCTTACCTAAGTCTTCTGCCATTGGCATTTCAGCATTCTCTCCACCCCTCTCATTACCATGTTCAATCCCCAGTGGCTCAGCCCTTTCACCACCCCTCTCATCGACTATGTCCACATGAGGTTCACCTGTCAGTCTTAAAGGCTCTTCACTAACTTCAGTTGTGTCCACATGGTGCTCAACAAAAAATTGTAACACTCT
Organism: Cercis canadensis; assembly: GCA_003255065.1. NCBI lineage: Eukaryota > Viridiplantae > Streptophyta > Magnoliopsida > Fabales > Fabaceae > Cercis > Cercis canadensis. The sequence goes on along the minus strand of QAOA01000712.1, from coordinate 756,954 downwards.
ATTAGTTCTATTACCTATACTATTCAAAATGGACCTCACATCCTTGTCACTTAGAAAGGGCTTAATCCCATTCTCAAAACACTCATCCTGGTACTTATACCACACAAACTCAGCATTTCCATACACTTCTTCAATTATATGTTTACTCAAATGAGTTACAGACAAGTAATCAATATCAAAATCATCTATTGTTTCCTTGACACCACCTCCATATCTCATGGAGGGAAAATACCTAAGTGCCCCTCCATAATACAACTCAAACCCAATATAATTCATGTTGTAATAAAAACAAAAAACATGTTAGGACCACATCACAGCACAATAGCTTCAAGACCACATGACAAAACAAAGACAAAAAAGCCCAAAATTGAAACCATTTCCTCAATGCACATCAGCAATATTCACATGCAAAATGCCTAAACCATATGCAAAATAACACAACCACATAGCAGCACAGTAGCTTCAGGACCACCACATGACAAAACAAAGACAAAAAACCCCAAAACCTAAACCATGTTCCTTAATGTACATCAGCAACATTCACGTGCAAAATAACAGAAAATTTATTTCTATGGTGTTTGTCAATCTTTCACTGTTGCAGCAAATTAAACAAAAAAATCCCAACCAGATTACCAAAGGAACAAGTACATTTTAATCAAACAGTTTGCATTTAGAAACAAAAACAAAACCACAAAAAATTTACAAAGTTAAATTTTCTTTTGGATTACCTGGTATCGAAAATTTTCGTCTGCGACCTCAACAGAGAAAGAATTGGCTCAAAAAGATTAAGCTAACAGTTTGACCACAAATCCAACGTATCACAATTTCCTGCTAAGCGCAATCGAAAACCCACCCAATTTCTATCTCCAATTCAGTTCAATCGAAGAATGTCTATTTCAGATTCTAGGGATTTCACCAAAAATCCCCAAATCAGAAGCAAATTCGGGGAGAGAGAATGAGTTTGGGTACTTAAGTGACCACGTGCATCTCACATGTGCACTTAATCTAAGTTTTAACCGGGATTAGACATTTAAACACTTCACGTGCCAGGCACATACCACTTTCCATCTATTTTTGGACGCCCGTTTGGATCTTGGGGGTAAACCGCACTTTTTCGTAGTTGAAGGAAGTCTTTCCTATATTTTTTAACGATGAGGGCTAAAGCGCACAAAGTGTATAGTTTAAAGGGCTTTTTTAGACTTTTCCCAAAAAAAAATTATAAAGTAAAATATTATTATTAATTATGTTAATAATGATAGTAACATGAAATTCCACTAACAACAAAAAATTTGTATAGAACCCTAATTAGAAAGAAAATAGGAAACAAAATAAGTGTATTAAAAATAATAATATGAGAGAATATCAAAAAATGCAAAAAAGATAAATAGCATTATGTATTATTTAGAGGAAAAAATCTTTTTTATATAATATGGTTGAGGTAAGAGTTAATATTTTAAAATATGGTTCATTGCTAAAGGGGTATAGTTTTGGTGGAAACTGGATCTAAGAGCAGATCTTTGGACTTTACGGTGGAAACATTCCTAAATTGGTGGATGATAATGAATGACTAACAAACTACAAGGCATTTATGATGGCAAGATTCTGATGGGTGGAGGATTTGGAAGACTAAGAATCATATTTTCTTCCATCAGAATCGGTGTAGCATTGAAGAATCTATTAGAAAACCTGAAGCTGATTTCTAGGAGTTCTTGGATGCCTTTTCATCTCTCTAGAAGAACTTATGTGTTTGTTTTTGCACTCATTTACTTATGGGAGTTGTTGTTGGAAGTCCCCCATCTTGTTTGTTCATGTTTCAATGAAAGTTTCTAACTTTGAAAAAAAGAAAAAGAAAGAATAGAAATAGAAGAAATATTGTATGTACAAAGTCTAGATATCACTATAGTATTATGACGTGCAGATTCACCATTTGCAGTACTAAATATCACTATAGTATTATGATACACTACAAGAAAAAATATGAATTCCAAAATAAATTTTCTATTGGAATTTTGTGAATTTATGTTGTAATTATAAATTTCAACGGAAAATTCACCGTTGGAAAAACTGTCGTTAAAATTTTAAACTCCAACGGAAAAATTCCATTGAAATTTGAGTGTGAGAAAAAAAAATTCAGTGAAAAATTCAATAATAAAAATACCATTGAAATTTTAAAAATTTATTTTTAATATATTTTGAAAATTAATATTTTTATTTTTCAAAAATATTTCAAAAAATATTTTTATTATTATTTTTTGAAATTCCAACAAAATGGAATTTCCGTTGGAATTTCTTAAGTTTTTTTTTATATAATTTTAAAGATAAATTCCTTAATAATATTTCTTAAAATTTAAAATATATCATTCACAAATATCATTTTCATCAAATAATTTCTATAACACAAATATCATTTTCATTAAATAATTCCTATAAGTTAGTAATGTATTGAGTAAAAATGTTTAAATCTCAAATAATTACACCAAGTTTATCTTCTACATAATTAGTCTTCAACATATTCAATAAACTAGATGTACAATATGTCTTCAAATTTATAAATTTTTTGTTGCTAGTTCTTCTCCAACCTACAAAAGGCATTTAAAAGAAAATATTAGGAAAAATTCAAGAGCATATAGTTGAAAAACAAAGCAACTTTCTCAAGTCCAAAAATTTCATAAATTGAGCAATAGCATAAGTAATTTCATATTCCAAAAAAAAAAAAAAAACCTAAAAATCACCATACATCAAAATCCCGAAAGAAATTCAACTAAAAAAAATTAAACTATCTATTTTTTTTTATTTTTAAATTCAGACATAATTACTCAAATAGTACAAAAATTCTATATTCCATAAAAAAAATACCTAAAAATCATAAAACAACTTCAAACTACCCATACACCAAAAGCCCTAAAGAAATTCAACTAAAAACATTTACATCATCCTTTTTTTTTTACTTTTAAATTCAGACATAATTACTCTAATAGTACAAAAATTTCATATTCCATCAAAAAAAATCATAAAAAACTTCAAACCACCCGTACATCAAAATCCCTTAACAAATTTAATAAAAAAAAATTCACACATTGTCAATTTGGGCATCCCAGTTTCAGAATCTATTTAAACCCTAAATGAAACAACTAATCATGCATCTAATTTGTAATTATGCAATCTAACTACTTCTACATGTCATATTAACTTCAATCCACTAATTAAAACTAAATAATAACAACAAACTAATGTAAATCAAAGTGAGAAGGGAGAAAGAGGATTTGAGTTTTGGATAATTGAAAAACTTACCTAAGGAATGAGAGCTCAACCCATCCACTGCAAATGGAAGAATGACATCGAAAATCCACCGTAAAATGGACAATGCCACCAAAAATGGACGATTGAGGAGGGGAGGGGAACAGGGAAGAGTGATTTGAGTCAAGAAGAGGATATAAGTGAGAAAGATATAGGGGAGGCCTGGTTGTATTTGAATTTTGGAATTCCAATGAAAAAATTCCGTTGAAATTTAAGAAAAATTTTAAAAAAAATGAATGCATTAGTGAAACAATGTGTTTCATTGGAAAAAAAAATTTATTTAAAATTCCAATGGTATATAAAGTTGGAATTTTGAAAAAAAAAATTCAATTTTTTAAAAATAATAAAAATAATAATTTTAAAAAAGTCTAAAGGAATATTTCAACAAAATATTCCGTTCAAATTTTTAAAAATTAAAGAAATTATTTTTTTAAAAAAATTTCAATGGTATATTCCGTTGGAATTTTGAGAAAATTCCCCTCCCTTCTAAAGGAATTCTAACGAATAAATTTCCATTGGAAAATAGATAGTTTCTTGTAGTGACAAGCAATAATTACATAATAGAAAGAGATGATAAGCCAAGCCAACAATATTAAGTATATTTACTTATTTTAAATATCTTGGACATCTAAATTCCCTATAATCAAAGTCATAAATCTCCATGCAATTCAAATATCTTCTTAGCTATCTCCCTTCTAAAAGGCAGTCTTGAGACTCTCAATATTATGAGAAGTTAATGCACAGATTTGTAAAGTAGCATCTATTCCATAACACTCTTTGGAAGATATTCACTCCAGTCTCCATTGCTAAAACAAAGAGACAACTGAAGGCCAAACCATCATCAAGTAAGACTTGTGGAGAGTGCTCTAGAGGGGGTACCGTGATGTGTTGTGGCAAATCAATTGAGAATTTTGTGCTATGAAGGCAGGGGTGTTGTGAATCGCATGGGCGGTTAGCCCCACTTTTCAACTATCTTGTTTATTAGCAGAACGTAGTGGAGAGAGCTCTACGGGGCCAATGGTGCCACTTTGTGCAATAATAGACCTCATGAGAGTGACTCTTTGCGAAGGAGGAGGAATTTTATTTTGTCGTCGAAGTACTGTATGGCAGATGAGCCAACTTATCATTTTGTTTTGGTTCTTACTTTTGCTTGGGTTACTTGGATAAGTTGCTTGAGCCGGCGCCTAGTGGGATACTTCCTGAGTTCCCACCGGATTTGAAAGGATTCCTTAGGTGTTCTGAACCTCTTAGTTGGACAGAAGCAGATGATTGAGTCCAACATGTACATTAGGCCATATTCTTATTTCAGGAGTCGAAAGAAGGACACTGTGACTAATGGAGAGCTTCTTTGTGAAATCATTTTGTAGGTTACAGGTGTTCATTCCCTACATATTGGTGGAGCTACAAAAGAGGTCAATCCAAAATTTTGTCAGTTCACTGAGATCATGGTAGAGTTTGACTGAAAGTACTTGGAAGCAAGAGTGCTTACAAGGAAGGAGTTGAACCGTGGACGAAGACCTTGGAGCTTAATCTACAACCAGTAACTTGTTGGAAGATGTTACCAAAGGGATATGTCAACCTCGTCAAGTGGAGAAGGTCGTGCGTGTAGCTAGCCCACAAGACCTAGTTTGAACCTCAGGAAGCAGACTGAGTTGTTCAACCGAGGGAAATTTTAGCCGTTCAAGTGGTGTTACTTCAAGGCATCCACAATAGTTCTGGTGAAGTTGAAGATGCAAGGAGAGACATAAAACTAGCAAGAGGAGACTAGCTGAAGTTGAAGATCTCAAGCAGTAGTTGAAGCCTCAAGCAACAGGGTTAACGATCTGCAAACGTGACGAGTAGATTTTGGGATCTAGACAACTTTGATTTATTTGAAACTTTTTAGAGAGGTAAAGAGGAGTCTAGAGAAGCCCCACACCAAATTTGAGCTAAAACAGAACATTGTATAATTTTTACCATTTTTGTAAAGTTTTGGGGTATTTTCATCTTTTCACTTCACTACGCTTGTCTAGTGCGGGTGTTCGGCACATGGACGTGTAGCTCGTGATTTTAGATAAATTTACATATATCTTAGTAGGCATTTTGATACCCAGAACTCCAAAAAAAATGTCTTATGCTGGGTGGAAAAAATGATGTTTGGTCATGCCGGGAGAGAATCCGTATATTAGTCTCTTTAGGGGGAGGGTGCCAGATGACCCGGGGTGGGACTTGGTGCTAGCATAAGGGTAGGCTTTGTATTGTTGTTTACTTCCTTTACACATTGCCAATGTATTGTATTGCACTCATATCTATCAACAAAATGAGTAGCCCCTTTTCTTATATATTTGTTGTCTTATGTTTTGCTCACTAGTGTGTGATGCTTACTTTGGTGTGCTTATGCCTTGTGTGTTGGCTTGCTTGTGAGGTGCAATACATGAGATGTTATAATGTGCATGCTATCGTTATTGTGCTTGCGGGAGATGCTATTGTCAATCCTCGGGTATATTATCTGTTGCTTAGTCACTTAACATGTGTGGGTTGAATCGAATGGGATAGGCTGACTTTCTCAGAGGGGTTATGCAAGTACCAAGCAGTCTAATAAGGGTGAACTTGTCGACCTGTGACACCCAACGCTGCAGCACCCATGCGTTTTTCAAGTTATGCGTGTTTTGGTTATTTTGACGAGTTGGGCTCCGTATTTTGGCCATTTTAGGCCCTTTTTAATGTTCAACTATGTTAATTTCCTATCTAGTTATTGGACTTTTAATTAGGTTTTTTGGGCTTTGTTATGGGTTGGGTTAAGCCTTTTACTCAATTAGGTTAGATTAGGTTTTGAATTCCCTAAAAGGGAGCTGACCCCCTCTTGTGGCAATAACTTTGAAGATAATGAAAATGATAGGTTTTCTCTTTTGGGTTCTTTTGAGAACTCTTGAAACTTATCAAGAATGGTGATTATTGTGGTGTTCAACTAAGACTTATCATTCACCCCTATCCCCTCTTGAGTATGTCATCTATATCGTTCCCATATACCTTTGGTTCCCACTTCACTAAGTGACGGGTCAAGGTCCTATTTTGTTTAAATTTTGTTTAAGAAACTTGATTAGATGTTCTTGGGCAATCAATGCTAACCTAATTGTTGTTGGGTCTCGAAGCAAGCCCGAGGGGTTTGCATTAATTTATATTGACAATGTTGATTTTAAGTTTGGGGAAGTTTCTTTGAATTTTTCTATTTTGCCCTTAATTTCTTTATGTTTAGGTTGTTTAGTTACTAGATTTTAATTGTAGTTTATGTTGTTTTGATTGATAATGAAGTTTGAAAACCTAGGGCCAATGATAAAACTGATTTAAACTATTCTTAGCTCTTAGAAAATGATCCATGTTGTGTTTGTGTGTGTGCTTGATTCTTGTGTGGATTTTTACTTAGCTTGTAGTTCCTTGACACTTTGAGCACATAGCCCTAAGCACATGATTTTCTTTACTTGACTTAGAGAAGGTTTATGCATACATAGTACTTCATATGAGCTCATAGGATTCTAAAACTTACTTGATTGCCACTTGAGGTGAAATCCCAGACTATACAACATTAGAGACATAATTTAGGCCATCTTTGGACTGTTTGAACCTTTCAAGCCAACATATGCATGAATTGTAATCTCTAGCATACCCCATTGAGCCTAATTGAACCTTTTTCTTGATCACCATAATATGTCCTAGCCCTTAATACTTTTCCTGAATTTTGCCTTTCACTCATAGCATATGGTCATTCTAGGAAAAATATTTAGAGCTATGGAGACATTTGGGAGGATGGGTGGAGTTAAGAAGAGTATGTTTGTTGTTTGTTTGTCTTGAGAAAGGAAAAAGAAAAGAAAGTGCTACACCCATTGTTCATTGAATAAGAAATAAGTTTGGGGTGTAGTATTTTAATCAAAGGAAAGAAAGCAAAAGAAGCATAGGCAAATTGAAAAAAAAAAAAAAAGGAATAAAGTTGGATGAAATAAGTTTGGGGGTGCTAGTATGAAAGGTTGATACTCTAGGTTCTAGAATGGTTATGTGTTTTGGGTGATTTGAGCCTTATTGGTATCCTTTATCCTACCTTATCCTTGACATACATTACAAGCTTATAAAAGTCTTATTGTTCTTTGGTGTTGTAGTAGTCTTCATTAGTGGAGAGTGGCATGAAAAGAAAGCTTATGGAATTCACCAATTTATTCATTTAGAGATGTATTTGCATGTGCTTGTTTGTATAAACTCATTTGAGTTGCAAGAGGTTAACTATAAAGGGCTAAACACACACACACTCAAGGAATTATAAGTGAGGTGAATTTTGCACTTGAATTGAAATTCTACACATTTATAATGTGTTGAGTTTTCTTTGAGCTATGATTATGTGTTATCTTTGAGGCCTATTTGGTTAGAAAAACTAAGTTGTCACTCATTAGGTGTTTAAGTTCTTGTTAGCTCGTTTAGTTTATTTCTTTGTTTTGCTTGAGGACTAGCAAAATATTAACCAAGATGGGCATTTTGTTGGTGGTTTATGTGTTCCTATGCCAAGGGGTCAGAATGTATCGTCACTTAACACTAATGAGACCACAGACCAAGATGACCGTTTTGTTGGTGGTTTAGATGTTCCTATGCCAAGGAGTCAAAGGGTTGATATTCTTGGATCACCAAGCGTGAACGTGGATGAAAAGCAACTAGTAGACAATTATGAAAGAAGCATGGACGTTCTATCATAACATATCTCATTGTTGAGAGCCATGATAGAAAAGTTGAATGTCGTGATCACTAACTTGCAAAGACAAGTATAGTTGATTGCTTCTGTTGTGAACTTTCAAGAGGAGAATTTTTATATTGGCCAAGTGAATATGGGCACTCCATCGTGTAGACAACCCAATTGAAATGCTATTGCTAGCCAAACCAATGTTCCTCCTAGGGTTGGTAATCCAAATAGGAACAACGTTTGAAGATCGAACGCTAGGGGCAATTTGTGCATAATAAGCAGAATGTGCAAATGCCATTTGAACCAATATGGCGAGTTACAGAGCAACTAAATGATGTAAATGAAGTGATTTTGCAATTCCTTAATCAACTTGGTTTCCAGGTTAATGCTCATACTCACCTAACATATTGATGTCCTTATCCTGAATAGGTAGATCGAATCAAACTACCAAGAGGATATGAGATGCCTTATTTTTTGACTTTTTCTGGAGAAGATGGACCATCAACAATAGAGCATGTTGCAAGATTCATAGCTCAATGCGGACATATTGCAAGGAATGAATTTCTGAAGCTTAGATTCGTTCCAAACTCTCTAACCAAGATTGCTTTTGCATGGTATGTAGGTTTGTCTCCTAATTCGATAATGTCATGGACAAAGATGGAGAGACAATTCCATGATAAGTTCTTTTGAGGAAAGATGTGTTTGAATTTGGTTGATTTATTGAAAATTTATAAGATTCCTAAAGAATTAGTGGATGATTTTCTCCAACGAGTTCGGAAGGCTAGGAGCAGATGCTTTGTCCAATTACTAGAAACAGAGTTTGTAAAGATTGCTCTAAACGGTCTTGATTATAATTATCGAAAGCATTTCGTGGATCAAGAAATGTCAGATATGGCTCAGTTGACCGAGAGATCAAGTTGTTTTGAACAAATCATTGAAGAGAGAGAGAGGATAAAAATCGAAGAGGTGTTAGTGAAGAAAGAGAAAATTTCATCAAACATGAAGACAGTGATGACGAGACTCATCAAGTGAACTTAGCAGAGGTACAACCTGGAACACCTTACGTTTTCCAGTTGCTGAAACATGTCAAGACAAGTGAGAAAGAAAAGATGGGATTCATGAGTAGAAGGGTATACACCTTTGACATTAACAAAGCCGATGTGATTTTTTATCTACTCCTCAAAGACAAGCAGTTAAAGCTGCCAAAGAATCACAAGATTCCCTCATCAAAAGAATTGAAAGATAAAAAGTACTGTAAGTTTCATAATTCCTTTAGTAACTAAACTAATAATTGTGTTAGCTTTAGGAATTTGATACAGAAATTGAACAATTAGGGAAGGCTAAAGTTCTTAGACAAGGCAAAGCCAGAGATGATGGTTGATGCATATCCATTTCCGGTGAATGCTAATTTTGTCGAACCTTTTAATGGTGACATTGATGTGGTGAATGTTGATTTTTCTAATACTGCTTGTAATTAGGAAATATTTCCTCAAAGGAATGAGTATGTAGAGAATTTCATATTGAGAAATTTGAATGTTAAAGTCTGTCTTAGGTGTTGAGTGTACTTCAATGAAGCTGCCATTGATCGAAAACCAAAATTCATGAAAGTCAAGTTGCAAAAAAGAGAGCAAAGGATAGACGAGACAAAGAACTAGAAAGGAAAGTAGAAGTCATAAGGTGTGTTGAAGCAAAGAGTCAAAATCATAAAGAATCAAAAGCAGATCAAGCCTTCGGTGGTGGTAAACAATCTTAAATGACCTCAAGGTCAGCCATAAATTTCGATGACCCAAAAGACTCAAAGGTCAAAAGAAAATGTACATGCAAACCGGTGGATTAAGAATGGGCCTGAACCAAAGCCTTGTGTAAGTGTGTTTGAAAGGTTAGAGGTAAAGAGGCCATAAGTAATTTCTCTACAAGAGGAAAATCTTTTTAGGACACAGAAGAGAAAGCTCCAGAGAAAGAGGCAATGGCAGAAGAAAGATGGTTCAAACAGTACAATGGTTTTCAGGACAAAAGAAGAGAATAAAAAATTAACAATCGAGCAAGGTTGTAGTGTGTTTGTCAATATGATGCTGCCTATCAATGTTTTTAAAAACCAGACCAAATCGGGCGGTCGGACCAGTCGGACCGGTGCCCGGTTAGGATACCGGCTTTGGTTTATAGGGAAAAACCGTTTGGGCGGTTAAACCGGTGTGAACCGGTAAAACCGCTGAACTGGTACCGGTTTTCAATAACCGGCCGGTTCAAAGATGGCATTTTAAAACACACAAAAAAATCCATTACGACGTCGTTTTCATTCCCATTCTTCAGTTTTTCCTCATTCCCTTCTTCTCCTCCCTCCATTCTTTCAGAAAATCAGCCCTAAATCCATAATCTCCCTTAGTGACTCAGTCCCTCCATTCTGTCAGCGACTCAGCTCAGCGAACTGTGTTCTTCCCCTTCCGACGCCGGTGAGATCATCATAACTCATAAGGGCGACTCGTACCTAAAATGTTGTCGGTATGAACTTGTTACTTTGAATGTTAACCTTTTTCCTCTTCACCGAATACTCGTACCCAAGAATTTGTATCCAAATTTTTGTTTCTTTCTCATAACTAATTTATCGATTAAAATGTTCAATTTTTAGGGCATTCAATCTTTCCAATCCCAGAAGATTCGTTGTTTTAAATTAAACTTTTCAAGTGCTTATATGGTTTTTCAGGAATTCCTTGGGGGGTATATGCAATGCAAGTAAAATGAACTTATTGCTGGTTATAATTCATTCTACTTATACCCATTTATTGAATAGAAGAAAATGGTCTTAATAGGATGCTTGTGCTAATATAGAATACGAAGCAGGTCTGGCACTTACTTGAGTTCTTTGTGCTTCTTGGCTCAAGGGAGCCTTATGGGAATTGGGTCTTGATAAATAGTGTCTAGAATGCAATAGAGGGTTGACAATTGAAGAAAAATATATCAGAATTGGTCTTCTTTCTAGGATCACCAATTTGATATTCTCTCTTGATTCAATAATTTGATTGTTTGATGGTTTTAGTGTTAGCTATATTTGACATTTTGAACCAATGTTATTTTGAGCTTCATTCCTATGGTTCAAACTCTGATTCTTTTTTTAATTTGTAGGTGCTATGACGTGTGGTAATTTTGTTATGCAAATGTAATGGTCTTGGCTTTAATGGAGTCTACTGTAAGTTTGTTTTTTTATCTTTCTTTTCCACTATTATCAAATTTCGGTAATCTGTCTTTGCAAAGCTTTGTATTTCCTGTTGACATGCTGACTTGATGACTTCTAAGTTGATAGCTATTTCATTTTGTCGATTGCCTTTAATGTTAATCATCATACTTCTCATTAGTTATCATGCTGTTTTTGAATTGATCATTCAACATTGTATACCTCTTCCTTTTTCTTTTTTGGTACTTGCCTTATATTCTATTTAAGCTTAGAAATCTAGAATGCTCTTCCTGTTTGTATATCATGTTGTTTTATTCCTTTTGTTTTATTCCTAGGTGAGAAAGGAAGGAGAATAAGGGAGCTGAATTTGAGGACTTGCTTCTTGGAGGACTTGCTGTCCGGAGGTATTTTATGCAATTGCTGAATTTGACATATGTTATGTCCATTAATTCATGATTGTGACTGGTACTTGGTAAAATAGGATGAGGTTTATTTGAGTAAAAAGTTATTGCTTTTATATGGAAGCATTAAACTCAAGTACCAATGTATGTATTGTGATAAGTTGTTTAGAGGTGGAGGAATACACAGAATGAAACATCATCTTGCTGGAAAGGGTGGAGATATTAAGAAGTGTGATAAGGTGCCTTTTGATGTCCGCCATAAAATGTTAGAGAATTTGAAAGAAATTGAAGAAACCAAGAAGCAATCACAAAGTCAATGGGAAGACCATAATCCATATGGACCTAATTGCATTCCTTTTGAGGGAGATACACCAGACTTGCAAGAGATTCTTACTCAACCTCCACCATCTCAATATAAAGGGAAAAAGATATCCACTTCTACTTCAACACAAAAGGGTAAATGAAAAACAAGTGGGTTGAATGGTTACTTTGCCCCAAGATCAACTCCTGGAGGTCAACCATCAATTAAGACTGCAATGGCAAGTAAGAAGTCTATCTATCAAGCTGATTTGGCTATTGCTATGTTCTTCTTTGACACTTGTATCCCTATGAATGCTATAAATTCAATTTACTTTAAGCCCATGATAGATGCTATAGCAGCAATGGGTCCTGGTTATACAGGACCAAATTATCATGCATTGAGATGTAAGTTATTGCATGATTTAAAAAATGAGGCTCAGTTATTGCTTGAAACTTATAGAAGTACTTGGGATGAAACTAGTTGTACTATTATGGGTGATGGTTGGCAGGACCAAAAGAATAGGCAACTAATTAATTTTCTTGTCTACTGTCCAAGGGGAGTGATTTTTGTTAGATCTGTTGATGCCTCTGATGTTGTTAAAGATGCTCAAACTATTTGCAATTTGTTTAAGGAGTTGGTTGATTTTGTTGGGCATAAGAATGTTGTACATTTGGTCACTGATAATGCAGCCAATTATAAGAAAGCAGGGAGATTGTTGACTGATGAGTATCCTAGTATCTTTTGGTCTCCTTGTGCTGCCCATTGCTTAAATTTGATATTGGGTGACATTGGCAAGTTACAACATGTGACTGATACAGCCTACCGTGCATCTTTGATTTCAAAGTTTGTTTATAATCATGCATTTTTGTTGGCTTGGCTAAGAAAAAGAGAAGGATGGACTGAAATCATACGTCCTGGGCCAACACGTTTTGCAACAACCTTCATTGCATTGAAAAGCATTGTTGAGCACAAGCATAATTTACAAGCTTTGGTGACTAGTCAGACTTTTAGAGAATCTAGATACTATAAAGATCGAAAGGCAAAGGATGTTGTGGAAGTTGTTTTAGATGCAAGGTTTTGGACAAATTGTGAATTTATTGTTAAAGTTGTGGCACCACTTATTCGTATGCTAAGAATTGTGGATGGTGATGAGAAACCTTCACTTGGCTACGTTTATGATGGCATGTATAGGGCTAGAAAAGCTATCAAGAATCTATTCATGAATAAGAAGTTTTTATACAAGACCTATACAAGGATTATCAAGGTGAGGTGGGATAGGCAACTCCGTCAAAATGTGCATGCCGCTGCTTATTATTTGAATCCTGTGTTCTTTTATGATAAAAAAAACTTCTCAACCAAAATGGAAGTTATGAAAGGATTCATGGATATTGTGAGTGCAAAGGTGCCTTCTGGGAAGTCAAATTTTTTAAAGGAATGTGAGTTGTATGAAAAACAATTAGAGAGCTTTGCTCGGTCATATGCTCTTCAATCTTCCAAAACTATGAAGCCCGGTAAGATTTCAACACTAGCTTTTTGTGATATTCTTGTTTGATTATATGTTTTCGGTTTTGCTAATATATATATATTTTTTAGATGAATGGTGGAAGTACTTTGGATATAGTGCTCCAACTCTAAAAAAAGATGGCTATTCAACTCTTGAGTCAAACTGCATCTTCTTCGGGTTGTGAAAGAAATTGGAGTGTTTTTGAAAGAATACACTCCAAGAAAAAGAATAGGTTGGAGCATCAAAGATTAAATGATCTTGTCTATGTCCATTATAATTTGCATTTGGAAAATAAGTATTTTATCAAACTCTTAATCTAATTTGATTTTTTTGCTAAAGTGTTATGATCAAATGATTTTTATTGATTTTATATTTTTCTTGAATTATAGGGCATATAACAAAAAGAAGACATTCTTTGACCCTATTGATTATGAGAGTATAGACAATAATGAATTTTGGGTCATGGAAGAAGATGACTCTCCAATTCTTGATTATAATGAATTGGAGAATATGCTTTATAATGATGAAGCAATTCCAATAGAAAATATTCAAAAGGAAGGAAACAATGAAGAGCAACTATGTCTTGAAGAAGGAGAATCACAACTTGGAGTTGAAAGTGGAGGAATTGACTTAGATTCAATTGGTATAACAAATAGTTATGAAAGTGGCGAGATTGATTTAAGTGAGGCACATGCTTGGTTCAACCAACATCTTCCTCAATTTGAGAAGAATGCATGAAGATGACAAATGTGTTTGATGAATAAAGTTTGTGTTATATATTTTGTTTTGAGATTTTGAGATTGAGATTATGGTTGTATTTGAATTGTGAGTTTGAGACTTGTGTTTGATTAAAAGTTATGATTATGTTACATGTTTATTCCTTGTGAATTAGTTTTAGTAAATTTTAAATACTTTTCTTTCTTTTGCAGTCATTTTTTGTTATTTTATGAACAATATGTTATATTGTACTTATATTATAAATTTTTAAAAATATGTTTTTAGTGTGACCGGTTCGACTGTTTGGTCCGACCGGTCATTTTTTGCCATACCGGTTCGATCACTGGTCCGGTTTTTAAGACATTGCTGCCTATAGAGTTTGAGAGAAATATCATCGCCTAGTCTTATTATCTTGATTATGAAAACAACAAATATATGGAGGTTGAAGAAGTTTCTCAAACAGCAAATAGTTCAAGTTCATTGGATTTTGGTTTTGTAATCTTTAAGAAACCTCTCGAAGAGGAAAAGAGGCATCTCAGGCCTTTACATATCAAAGCTCTTGTCAAAGGACAATCTATTAACAAAGTGATGAATGATGGAGGAGTAGCAATCAATCTAATTCCCATATTGACATTCTTGAAGCACGGGAAGTCTCAGATCAATTTGGTTCCTACCAATATGGTAGTAATTGATTTCTATGGTCAGACTTCTCCATTAGATGGGATAGTTATTCTTTCTATAATAGTGGGCTCATTCAATGTTTTAAAAACCGAACCGGTGAACGAACCGTTTTGACAAAAAATACTGGTCAGACCGGTCGGACCGGTTGAATCGAAGCTTTTTCTAAACTTACAGATTAACAAAAAATAAAACATAAAAAATAAATCACAATTCATTGAACTTAACTCATAAGTGAAAGTTTCAAATTTAAAGATTCAAATAACTAAAAGTCAAAAGATATAAAAACTTAATCTATATACATCTAATTTAAAATGGTAATCTATAATAAAATTAGATTGTTTCAATGGCCAACATTTTTTACAAGTTCGCATACTCTTAACATAATCAAGTTTGCAATTTTTAAAAAAAAAAAAAAAATTAGATAATTAGAACATATAAAACATGTGTACAGTGTGACTATGTGTTATAATTTTTACATATTTAAAAATTTAATATTAAATAAATCTATTAAATAGTTAATAAATAATTTTTGTGTAATAATAAATACAAGTCTTGAGTTGTCCCAATGATTTGGATAGGAAAAAAATTAATTTCTTAACTAGTTTATTAATAAACATATTTATATGTGATATTATACTCAAGAATTGATATGTCCTGGTGGTAAAGAATGCCACATTTGAAGAAAAGGGGAGGGGATCGAATTCACCCAAGAGCAATTTCGCTTCCAAGTTAGCAATTTTGCAAGCCGTCCGGTTTTCTAAAACCGGACCGGTTCACCGTTTCACACCGGTTTTGGCGGTTTTCTCCGGTTTTAGGCGGTTTAACCGCTACAACGGTTTAGGGGTATGAATCGGACCGGATTTCCAAACGGGCACCGGTTGGACCGGTCGGACCGCCCGGTCCGGTCCGGTTTTTAAAACATTGGGCTCATTCACTCGAAGGACTTTGTTTGTGGTACCTTCGATAGCAAGTTATAGTTTGCTTCTTGGGAGAGACTGGATACATGTTGTGGGTGCAGTTCCTACGACAGTGCATCAAGGCATGGCAATAAGGAATGAAAGGAAGGAAGTTGAGGTTATTCCAGCTGACAATAGTTGTTGTTACTTTGAACAATGTCATGTTGAGTTTAAGCTTTATCATCCTCAAATCCATTCAGTCAAAGCCAAGAATCTTAGCCCAAGTGACTATCACTACTGTAAGTAAAGTCGCGACAGGTTTGAATTCATTCAATCAGCCACCATGCATGTCAAACCTGGGCAATCGTGGTTGTACTACAATTGATTTAAATGACAAATCAGGATCAAAAGATCATGAGCAACCTCTTAGAGAGGTTGCAAGAATATGTGGTCAACAATGAAATGTTGGCAGGGCATATTAAGCAAATTTCCGATTGCATCATAGATGATGATCTCTTAGGATTCAAATACCTTGGAAAGAAGGAGAGGGAAAAGTTGAAGTCTAGGATCCTTTGGAGGAGGTCAATTTAGGAGAGAATGGTGAGAATCGGCCTAATTATGTAAGTAAGTTGTTGTTAAGGGATTACAGAATCTAATTGACAAAATCAATTTTTTCAAGAAGATTCATTTCGAATTTGTCAAGAAGACACAGAATATTCTCACCTTTATTGAAGCTAAAGGAAGAAGAGAAAGTTATTTGGGAAGGACCTTTTCAAATTGAAGTGGTGAAATTGGAGATCCATATAAATATATTCAATTGATGCAAAAGGCTTTTCTCCCAGTTTTCATCAAATGTGTTCCTGAGTTGTGCCCATAAACGGGGCGAGATCTTTCAGAAATTCTTGCCAAGTTCATCAACAATATCTTAAAGCCTTGTTTCTTCAGTAGGATAATCAAAACGCATTTGAGCTAATTGTTCTTCTAGTTCTCCTATCTCTGGTGATGTCTTTGATGTTTGTCTTGGGCTCGATCGACATTGGAGAATCATCTCTTTTAGTTGAACGACTCAAGAATCGAATGACTTCTCTGAACTTGAGGAATTTGGCCACATCGAGTAAGATACCTGCAATATAGTCATGAAGCATAAATTTTAAAGCTTGGCTTTGATTTCTTCAAGATCTACTGATGGCGTGGATGTTGAAGAAGTAGCAGAAGCTAAAGATGCAGTTAAGTGACTAGACAAAGACTTCGTTTATCTGATGAAGAAGATGATTATTACGTGTGGTAAACAAGGAGGTAAATCATGCATTAGGGAATTTGATGAAGCACCTACTATTTAATGTTTAATTTGATAGTTTCGTCAAACATTAAAGGGGGGCAATTGTTAACATGCAAATTTAAAATTCTTAAGAATTCCTAGGATTAAGATTTGAGAACTCAAAGTGAAGAAATTTTGATAACAAACCATTCAAAATACATTACAAGAAAACAAGGGAGTTCTCACTGATAAAATTTGTGAGAAAACACCCAAAAATCCTTGACAGATTCCTTTCTCGCGAGTTTCACAAAGAATTTCTCACGGAAAAAATTTCGTGAGAAATTCCTTAAGGTTTTTTTTTTCTTCTAATTGCTCATATCAATACTAAAGAAATAACAAAAAGGGAAAAAAAAAAATATAAAACCATAGAAATAACCAAAAGTAGTACATTATCATATTTAAACAAACTTTATAGAGGATCACAATACAGAGTTTGGTCCTAGACTTGTACAGACTTTACAATTTTTATACAATATAATATCAACTCATTTTATAGAGGATGACAATAGAGTTTGGTCTACTCTAAAATCAAATGTATTAAGTCTAGAAGGAAGCCAAAAGTGTCTATCGTGATTCCACCATTCCTTGTGGTACTCATGATATCAACACTTGGAGAGATCTTCACTTGAAAATCCTCTTTGGATATTTTTGAATTTTCATTTGCATTGTTTCTTCTTTATTGCAAGAATGAAGGACAAAATTGTGAGAATATAAACATGATTAAAAACATATGAATCTATCATTGGAATTTGAGAAGGAAACTGACCCTAGCTATCACCAAAACTTGAAAGCAATACTGAATTAGAAGAAAGCCAAAAATTTCTTTCCCCTCAAATTTCTCTTAGAATCATAAGCTGGTCAGAACTATCAACTCTTTAAAGCAACCAAATTGATGCCAAAATCATTTTTCAAGAAATAGATAGCTTATTCAAGTTCAACCATATCAATTAAAATGTTGGTTGCATATATGGCTCAAAACGAACAACCTTTTATACAGATTTATCAGAACAAATTTACAGAATCAAATATTGAAATTCCTCCATCAAAACAAAGATAATGGATATAAAATATAAAGAACTTGACATAAACACTATACCAACATCATACAACAAAACCTCCAACAAAATTTATCCAAAAACAAACTATAACAACTCTGATTCATGTTTAGTAATTTGCATGTATGAGAATCAACAAATGTTCCATCAAACAACTCAAAACTCAATCCATAATTACATTAACAACATATCCTAAAATACACTCAAATTCATCCACAAACACAAACATTTTCACATTTAACTCAAAGAACAATTGAAAAGAGGATACAAAGGGATTTCAACTTACCTACTTTCCAAAGCAAGCCAAATATGCTTCAAAACCATTATCCTCTGCTTACTGCCGCTAGAACAACCTCAAATGCCACGAAGAAATGGAGTTGCAAAGTGTGGAAGAGAGAATCGCAGAGGGTAGAGAGTAAAAGTGAGAAAATTGAAATGGGGGTTGCTCACGGTGCTGGGAAAAGAAAAACTCAGTTTATTTTTTTAGAATTTCTTACAGAAAAATTTAGTGAGAAATTTGAAAATCTTAATTTTAACTTTAGTGAAACAATGTGTTCCATTTCTCATGGAATTTCTCACGAAAAAATTCTAGGATAAATGTTATATGATTTTAGGTGTTTTTTTTTTTTTCTCACAATAGACATACCGTGAGACAGCTTTGTGCTTGATTCACACCCATATATCTCATGGAATTTTCTCATGACTACTTGTTATGTGACAAATTCAATGAGGAAGTCCTATAGAATGTTTTTCCTTGAGAATTCCCTGATAAATTTCTGCGAGAAATTGCATGTTTTCTTGTAGTAAGGTTCAAGAATGTTTAATGGTGAATTGAAATTGGAAGTTGTGTACGTGGTGATTTGAAGTCCATAGTCAATGATCCTTTGAAATANGACTACTTGTTATGTGACAAATTCAATGAGGAAGTCCTATAGAATGTTTTTCCTTGAGAATTCCCTGATAAATTTCTGCGAGAAATTGCATGTTTTTTTTGTAGTAAGGTTCAAGAATGTTTAATGGTGAATTGAAATTGGAAGTTGTGTACGTGGTGATTTGAAGTCCATAGTCAATGATTCTTTGAAATATAGGAGTTGTCCTTTGGGAAATCTATAGAGGATTAATTCAAAGGCACCTGAGAGTTGTGAATTAATTCGAGAGCAATTATGGGCATTCAAAGGCAGCAAGAAAATAGTCATGCGCGGATTGAGAAGGAACATGCACCGAAATCATGAAACGTTGCTAACAGTTCAATCGTGGTTGAAAGCCATTAACAATGTGTGCTAGAAATGAGGAATGTGGCTAAAGTTCACACGTGGTTGACAGCCATTGAGAACGCGTGCTAGAAATATGAAATATGGCTAAAGAGTTAGATCGTGGTTGGGGGCCAATAAGTATGTGTGCCGAAAATGCGGAATGTGGGTGAAATTCACACTTGGATGATAACCAATAAGGACATGTGCAGAATGTGTAGCCACCTTGATTCCCATGATTCAGTTTAAAGCAATGCAGAGAACGTGATGATCTAGGTGTCACGCATGCAAAGGAGAAATTGAGAATTTGAGTGGATAGGTGTCGAACATGCAAGTGGACAGTTAAAGTAGAGAAGCCTATAAATACCAGTAAAAAACACAAATTTTTGAACCCCCGTACCAGACATCAAACAACTACAAAGTTGATTTATCTTTTTTCTTCCTTTTTAGGATTTTGAGTAGATTTAGCATAGTTTCTTAGTTGTAATTTCTACACACATCGGTACACAATTGTGTCAAATTTGTAATTTCTCCATACACATCTGCATCAGATTGTGTGTCGGTTGTATCGGTTCTTAATCCCCATTAATGTATTCTTCTTCTCTTTAGATTGATTCACCACCATTTTGCTTCTACATCTGGTAGTTTTCTTTTTGAATAACTTAATAGTCTCTTTATTGGAGAAGATCCTACTCCAAGGCAAACAAATCAATATCAAAAGCAGTGGATAAAACTGTTAATTTTCATTGTTAACAATTTGGCATGACGAAGAGTAATGGAAGTTTTAGTTACTTCAAATTGTTAATTTTCACTGTTAACAGAAAGCCATAGTAGAAAAATATTTTCTTGCACAACAATGCAAGTGGTACCAAGATTTTGTTTCTCCAAATTCCTTGGGGACAATTTGAACCCAAGCTTTGAATCAGAATAATGACCACCAGTAGGGGGAAAACATAGGTAAAAAAAAAATCCAATCCTTTCTTTGGCAAGGAGAAAACTAGATGTTTTGGAGAGAAAAAAAAAATCACATTCTACAACCCTAACATATTAACTAAAAGCATATACTTAAGAAAACAAGAAATAATGACATAATTCATTATCAATCATTATATTCACAAAGAAATATCCTAATGGTTAAATACTCTATACTCTATGGATGAAAAGTTGTCACTTTGAGATTGAGAAGGGTAAAACTTTGAAAGAAAATAGGCTATGTACCCCCCTGTTGTATAGCCTCCAAGGGGCCAAAACGAAAAACTTATTCATTACAATAATCTAAATTTAGTCAATGAATTGATAACATATTGCTATAGTATTATAACAAGCAAAAAATAAACTAGAGAAAGAGATCATAAGCAAAGCAAATAATACAATAAGCATATGTACTAATTGCAAACCTCTTGAACATCTAAAATTTCTCTCATCAGATCAGATTCATGTGCCTACATTGAAAAATAAAATCTTTTGGCAGAAAATCCTTGATATAACTAGGAAAACGAGGATGCTATTAACCATGAGTCTCCATCCAGTTTGATTATCTTCTTAGCTCTCTCCCTCCCCATGCTCCTTAGATGACCAGTTGCAGGACACGTCTTTTTCTTGTGAACAAAGAATCATTCTTCAATTCTTGTTTGTTCATAGGTGATGCCAGTGGCGATGACAATGGGGTCCTCCATGATCTCCAATGATTAGGGCATAAGGACTCTACAAGGCATGCCTTTTGCATGGTTGCTGTGGTTGAATCTACTTTTCTCTCCATCTTTTTTCTGAGTGCGTGCAAGTCAAAAGGTGACATAGAGTATGAAGCATGCAGAAAGGTTTTATACAAAGGTATGATAGAATACGTGTGACAATCCTATAAAAATAAGGAAATACATAATATATCAGAAGAAGAAAAAGGAAACAAATTGCGGTAAAAAAAGTAGATGCAACCTCATTAATGTGTCTCCATTGATAAATAGTTACTTCCCACCTTTTATGCTGGTCAGCGATATAACTAAGCAAATTTTACTAAAATATATTTTTAGACACATGAAAACTAATAACACATTATTTTACACTATTTGTTTCCCTTATACTTAGTCTTTTAGTGTGTGTTTCTAGTGATTTGTATGGCCTTTAGACATGTTTTGTAGATTTGGACTTGTTGGTGCTTATAGATTTTTAATTGCTTAACTGTTGAATTCTGGCACTGCTTACATTTTTCACCATATCTTTGGCTCCAAATGTCCAATTGATGTGATTCCAGTTTCGTTGGAAAGCTGACAGAAAATTATACATTTCATATGAAAATTCCAGAAGCTGATTCTCACGTTTGGACAATTGAAATTCGCGTGCAAGCAGTCCAGATTTTCTACATCCGCCCAGCATTGACTGATTCTTTTCCTTAGGCCTGCCTATTGGACCAGAGCATGTTTATTTGGGCCAACATCTGCTTATTGGGCTGGCACACATGACACTAGGGCTTGATCACATTTTTACCATTAATAATTTAGGAAATTAGGTTTATTTTGTAATTAGGAAACCATTAGGAAACCTAGAGGAGGCAGCCAGCTAGTATATATTCTCAAGTTGTTGAGGAAAATAAACCAACCAGAAGAGACACGAAATTACCTTGAGCAGCAGCTGCCTCCTGTTTTTTGAGTTCGTTTTTCTACTTTTGCCTTGTGTTTAAGCCATTCATGAAGGGCTAAGTTCGTTTGTAATCAATTCAAGAGGAGCCAAACTTGATAATTCAGAGTTCCTGTGCTTCAACCGGGTTTGATTTGATTTAATTTGAATTACTGCTTCTTCCCTTCTTCATGTGATTGAATGGTATTTTAATTGCATGCATGCTTTGTATGAATTTAAATTGGTTGATTAGATTCATAACAGTAATCAGATTGATAATCATACTTTAAAGGTTTTTAATATATGGTTAACTTGGATAATTCGGTTCTTAGATTAATCTGGACTTAGTGATATAGAGCGGTTGCCTAGATTCTTAATTCCATGATTAATTGAATCCTGATTGGTAAATCAGTAGGAATTCTAAGTGTTACTGTTAGGGGTTCCAGGTAACACTTAACCAAGAATTAAATCAGATCTAGGTTATCTTTAGTGAACAAGGATGGATTAGGGTTTGGTTGCTTGCTTGAGTTGATTGTGTTTTCTCTTATTTGATTAAATCCTATTTACTGCTTTCTGAATTCTAATTATTCTGCATTCAACACAAACCCCCCCCCCCCCTTTATTTTGTTCTTGCTTAAAGTCTTACTAGATTAGTTGTTTTGGTGAATCCTTGGGAGACGACACTGGTTGCATCCTATACTACAAATTATTTGCAATTAGTAGTTTAATTTTGTACGGTTCGGCACCCGTCAAAAACTTATGTGTGTTCTTTTTTATAAAAGAATTATTTTGCAAGAAAATTAAAAAAAAAAAATCTTCTTTGATTGTAAAGAAACACGGATGTCACTACAAGAAAACGGAACAACTTCAATAGCTTATTTTTGACGGCCAATAATAACTGTTGGAAAAGGCAGCAAATACAACGCCTCTTAACAGCCGTGGAAAAAAGATTCAACAAATAATTTTATTTTTGGAGAAGTCACAATTGGGTTTTTGGGCGCCTAAGCTTGGCTCTAAAAAAGTCCCAAATTGTCCCCTTTTTGACAATTCCGTCAAAAATACACACGCTTCTTTTTATTTCTTTTTATATTACAGTCGAAATATCACTCCTTCTCCCTAGTCGTATGTTTTCTCTCTTCTTCTTGATGGTGAAAGACCCACAAAACCATCAACACTTCTTTCTTCTGGTCTTCATCTCAAATAGCAAAAGAAATATATGGTCTCGGGTCTCTCTTTTGTTCATCTCTTTCCTTTGGACTTGGAGTCTCTTAAATCTTTCTTCTCTTCGTCTTTCCTGAACGTAGGCTTCACCATGGCTGACAGCTTGGAGCTTTGAAACTCAATTTTGTTTTATTCTCATCCTTCAAGAAGACAAGGTATGCAATTTATTCTCCATTCACATGGTTTTTCACTTTATTTTCCTCAATTTTGTCATGGATTTTGGATTTCAGTACCAAAAATCCATAATAGATTTTTTTTTATTTTAAATACCAAATTTCCCACAATAGACAATTTTCTTACTGATTTCCCATTGAATTCTTGTTATATGTAATTGACCCAGCAAGAACCAAGCCAACATTTCACTTTAACTCTCACCTTGAGGCAAAGTTCTTCTCTACTCTTAGGTACGTTATCCTTGTCTTGAAAATTTTCCTTTCTTTGATAATGAATTTTGCTTGTTTAGCTTCATTGTAATGATTTGTGAGGCACGAGGCTTGACTTTGATTACATTAAACTAAAATTTCTGAAGATGATGTTTAGATAATGAGTTTTTTAATTTTTTTTTCAAAATAAAAGTCTGTTTTAGGGGTTTTTCCTTTCTAGTCACAAGTACACTTATTTTTGTATCTTCAAAAATATTTATATGTAAATGAACTGTGTGCAGTGTTTGAAGGACCGTAGCTTATATTATCATATGGATAAGAGTTGGATGAAAATCAAGAATAGAATAAAAGCTAAATATAGAGAAGGAATTCTTGAATTATTGAATTTTTCCTTTAGACATACTAGTAAAGATAAGATTTTCTGCCCTTGTGTCAAATGCAATAATTGTAGAAAAAAAAATCGTGAAGATGTTAAAGGTGATTTGCTAGGCTATAGAATAGTTAAAAATTATACAGTTTGGTATAACCATGGGGAGGAGTTACCTGATTCACCTTATAACTTAAGTGATGATGATGGGTCAAATAGAGAATCTATTCAAGACATGTTAATGGATCATTTTAGAGCTTAGGATGTAGAGCAGCCAAATGAAGAGGCAAGCACCTTTTATAAGTTATTAGATTATTCATAACAAGTTTTGTATCCAGGATGTAATTTTTTTTTAAAACTATCTTTCTTGATGAAATTGTTTCATCTAAAATGTCTTGGTGGTTGAAGTAATAAATTATTCACTATGTTATTCCAAATACATGTGAGAAAGATTTATGTTATTTTGGAATGAATATTCAGAGAAGAAAGTTGTTTGATTTGTAAAACCTCTAGGTGGAAGGATGAAGAGAATTAATAGTAAAAAGATTCCTAGAAAGATTCTCTGTTATTTTTCCTTAATTCTAAGGTTGAAGGGATTATTTATGTCTAAAAAAACAACATCTGAAATGACATGACATTATGACAAGCGAGTCAATGATAGTGTTCTAAGACATCTTGCTGATTCAGAAGCTTGGAAAGAGTTTGATTTGCATGAATCATTTGCTCTTGAGCCACATAATGTAAGACTTGGTTTAGCTAGTGATGAGTTTAATCCCTATGGGAACATAAGCACCCAATATAGTATTTGGCCAGTGGTGCTCAATCCTTATAATTTGCCGTCTTGGATTAGTATGAAGGTTCATTCGATGATGTTGTCACTACTTATTCCTGGGCTAAAAAGTCCTAGAAATGACATTGATATATACCTACAACCATTGATTAATGAGTTAAAACAATTGTGGGAAGTGGGTGTAGAAACTTATGATGCAAGTAGCGAGCAAAATTTTATGATGCATGCTGCTATTTTGTGGACAATTAATGACTTTCCAGCCTATGAGAATTTGTCTGGTTGGAATACTAAAGGGGTTTTGGCATGTCCTTCTTGTCATGGAGAAACTCGGTCTATGTATTTAACTAATGGTAGAAAGTATTATTTTTTGGGACATCGTCGTTTCTTACCAATTAAGCATAGATGGCGTTTTGAAGAAAATCTATTTGATGATACAAAGGAACTTGGGTATCATCCTAAAAAACTTCTTGGGAGTGATGTGCTTCATCGAGTGCATGGTCTAGAGGGGATAGTACATGAAAAATCTATGAAGTGAAAGAGAAATAAAAATATTGCTAAAAATGGTTGGCTTAAGAAGAATATATTTTTTCAATTGCTATATTGGAAAACTTTGTTATTACCTCACAATTTAGATCCAATGCATATTAAAAAGAATGTTTGTGAAAATGTTATAGGGACATTAATGAATGTTTTGGGCAAAACAAAAGATAATCTAAATTCTCGGTTGAATTTGCAATTATTGGAAATAAGAGAGGATCTCCATCCAATACAACAAAGAGCCAAGTTAGCCATACCTAGTCCTATTTACATGCTAAATAGCGAGGAAAAGAAGATTTTGTGTTATTTCTTACAAAATATCAAAGTTTCGGATGAATATTCTTCAAATATAGCTAGATGTGTGAACATTAATGAGTATAAGATTTTTGGATTGAAGAGTCATGATTGCCATATTCTTTTGGGGTGCTTTCTTCCACTTGTATTGTGTGGGCTTTTACCTGAACATGTTCGCAATCCATTGATTAAGTTGTGCATTTTCTTTAAAGAATTATGTTCTAAAATTTTGACAGTAAAAAAGTTGAATCAGATTGGGACACAAATTGCTTATACACTTTACAAGCTAGAAACTATATTTCCTCCATCTTTCTTTGATGTCATGGTTTATTTACCAATGCACTTGACAAATGAAGCGAAAATTGGTGGACCAGTGCACTACCATTGGATGTACCTCATTGAAAGGTACTTCATCATCTTATATCATTATGATATTTAAAATTTGTTATACTTATCAGTTGTATTCTCAAAAACTTAGGTGTATAGTCAAGGTATATAATTTTTATATATCTGTTGTTTATACAGATACTTACGTACTTTAAAGACTTATGTGCATAATCGAGTTCGTCTTGAAGGTTTAATTGCAGAAGGTTATATCGCAATTGAATGCTTACTATTTTGTTCAAGATACTTCCATGGAATTGAGACTAAGTTCAATCGATTAGAATGAAATTGAGATTTGGTTCAAGTCAGAATTTGGATGGATTGTCTATTTTTAGGCAAGTTAGCCGCCCTATTAGAAAAAGTAAATTCTCAAGAAAATTAGGTTTAGAAGAATTAAAACAAGTTCATCTTTATGTACTCAAAAATTGTGATGAAGCTCTTCCATTTATAGAGTAAGTATTTTCAATTGTTATTAAATTAATCAAGAGTTCATCTTTATTTCTGTGTTTAATGCATAAATTTGCTGGTTCATATATATACTTTTTATTTTATATATCTGTATAGGAAACATAAGTTAGAAATTGAAAGCAGATGTATAAAGAATATTGAACAACAACATAATCAAGAGTTTGTTAGATGGTTTAAAAATTGTGTAAATATCATATCTTTAAAGACTACTTATATATAATGATTAATATATGTATACTATAAGTTGTCTATATATATATATATCTACGTAGGTTATACAATTATACAATGAAGGAAGTGATCAAGTGACGGAGCATCTTTTCAATTTAGCACGTGGTCCAACACAAGAACCAATATGTCAAAGGATTCTTTATGAATGATTTTGTATTTCAAACAAAAGAATGTAAAACTCAAGGTAGTGAAATTATGGTAAAGGGAGATTCTGATAAAGAATACTATGAAGTCATAGATGATATTGTTCAATTAGCTTATATAAGAGATAATAAGATTATTCTCTTCAAATATTTGTGGTGGAATGTAAACAACTATGACAAAAGTTTTAAGGTAGATGAACATGTGATAACAACTGTAAATACAGGACCGAGATTAAACACAAATTAACCATTTGTGATGGCATGTCAATCTAACCAAGTATTCTACATTGAAGATATACATAATTCCAATTGATTGTGTGTGGTAAAGATAACACCTTGAGACTATTTTGATATCTCTATAGATGAAGATACCGAAGATGATGAAGAAATAAAAGTACTTGACCCAAAACCATTCTAACATGTATCTCAAAATATTGACAAACCATTAAATGTTAAGTTGTGTGACACGTAAATTGTCTCATCATAGAGTAGAAATGAGAACTTAAGTAATGCTCCTAATATAGATAAGATGCAATTAAATTTTACTTGTTGTCCAATATTTAAGGGTTTATATAATGTGATTTATATAATTTGACATTTATAATTCTTTGTGTCTAGTCATTACATGATTGGTTTAACATAAATGGAAATGGAAACAATGTTGCTAATGTTGGTTTAAGAAAAAATGCAGGAGTTCAAAAATATATATAAAGTGAAAATAGAGTTGTGAGAAGGACATCATCAATTCAGCACCAACATTATAGAAAGCAATCCAATTTGGGAAGAAGAAGTAGTAATCAAGACATTATTGAATGCAGCAATGGTAGGTGTAATACTATTTATATACTATTCTTTCCACTTTATAAGCTTTACTGAATTCTTTAGTTTGTATCCACATTATATGTTCATATGTTGTTCAGCCAAGAAGACAATGACCTACTCGTAATCTTCAATTGTTTAAGATGTCATTTGGAAGAAGACTTGACATCACATGGAGAATGAAGTATCCTGTAGGTCCAAATTTCAATTTATTCAAATTTAGATGCACAACTTTGGTCAGAGATATGGAGAATGCACAACTAAAAATGAATGAATGGGCTAAAATTTTTCCAGATAAAAAGCAAAAAATGTTTGACCTTATTATAATTGTAACTTTGAATCTAGAAAATTTTTAAGATTGACTTATGTTATTGTCATATTCATTTTGACTTACATAAAATATTTTATTTTATTAAATCACTTGAAGTTTCACTTTGTTGAAGGACGTCAAGAATTTATGTGGGCACAAATGAATAGATCATACATGAACCATCATCATTATTTGAAGAAGAAATACTATGATATCTATGAAGATGCTGAAGAAGCTTGTGCTAATGTACCACCAGAAGTAGAGAAAGAAGATTGAGAGTTTCTTGTGAACATGTGAAATTCAGATAGTTGGCTGGTTGGTAATATAATTTTTAATTTATTTTTACTATGGAATAACTATTATAAACTTATGTGAAGTTGCTGTTTCAGAAAAAGAATAATCAAAACAAGACTAATCGAGCAACCAACATTATTGTTCACACTACTAGATCAAAAAATGTTCAACAAAGAGCTGAGAAGGAGGTAATACATACATACATATATTTGTGTGAACTCTGTGTGAGATCATCTTCTATTTTCATAATTATTGTTTCTACACAATAATAGAAGAAAAATATTGGACAAAAAATTAGACATGTTTGATTATGGAAAATCACACACACAAGTTCTACTGGTGAAACTATTAATAAAGAATCACAAGAGAAACTTGTAAATTTCTTTAATTTAACAATGTAGCTCTATGTAAATATCATATATAAGTGTTCTTTATTTAATATATTATATCTATAATTTTTTCTTTTCTGTATTATATGTTTGAAATACAGGATCAACTTAGAAACATTACATCTCAAGTAGAACAAGACTCTTTAGACATTAATGAGAATGAGATATTTACAAAAGTTTTTAAGCCTGAAAGACATAGCCGAGTTCGAGGTTATGGAGCTAGTGTAACTCTCACACAATTGTGGGGAGGAAAACCAGCACTTGTTTGTGAACTTGAGAGGCGTCTTGAAGAATCTGAAAGAGATCGTAAATATTTAAATGCAAGAGTACAAATACTATAGGAAAAAGTGAACCATTTGAAAGACTTGTTGACAAATTTTTTGGGTGAAAGGATGCCTCCAATTCAAACTGATTCCAGCAATATTGGCGGTTCTAATTCGCCTAGAGATTCTGTAAGCATTTTATCTTAGGATTTTTAATTATAATAGTTTGTTGAGTACTGGAACTTCCTTTCTCTTTGACATTATATCTAGTCATTAATTAAGGTTTTGGAATAAATTGAACATCCAACTAATTATTTTTTAACACACCTTTAATTGGAAGAACCATTTCAATTTTTGTTCTCAAGTTTCAATTGTCTTTACTTTTTTATTGTTTGTTTGATTTCATTATAATGTTTCCTCGTTTTAGAGATAGCCACTATATCATAGTTTATAGAAGAATGATTTTTGGTCTAGTCAAAACTTTGAATTGAGGTAGGATTTCATTTGATTTATTTTTTCAGGTTGGAGAAGACTAAGGTAAAAGTCATCTTTTAACTTTGAAGAAATTCAACATATGTAATTTGATGGACTGTATGTTGAAGACAAATTATGAAGGTTTTTTTTTTTTTGGGCTATCTCACTCTTTTTGCAAATACTAGGATGAACTTAATGAATTTCTATTTGAGATATAAACTTTTGTAATCAATACACTACTAACTATTAGTAATTATTTAGTGGACAATATATTTGTCAATAGTATCTTTTGAATTTTGAGAACTATGATTCATGCTTTTATTAATTTTTTTTTGAAAATATGCTTTCAAAAATAACGGTAAGGAATTGTTGGAAATGACTACATTTACTTATTTTTTATGGCCATTAATTGTCAAAACAGGTTAAGGCATTTTCGATTGCTAATAACTGTCGAAAAATCTATTACATCATTTTCAACGGCTACTAATTGTTGAAAAAATAATTTTTGACAGTATTTTTGCTGATGGGTTATGACGGTTAAATTGTTGTCGAAATTTCCATTTTCGACGGTCATTTGAGATTTTTTCAACACTAATGACCCTCAAAGTTATTTGTTTTTCTTGTAGTGGTGTCCAAGAGACCAGTTTTGATAAAGGTGATTGGGGAGGATTTCTTTTTTCTTTTGAGCTATTTGTAATTTTCAAAATTTCTAATTTTCCTCCTTAAATTTATAGTAGATCAAAAGGGCATCTATTCTCAAGCTATCCATCATATTGGTCAAATGATACACATACAGAGTGACCGATTCCCGTATGTGCACCTTTTCAATCTTCATGTAATTTTCTTCTATGATTTTGCCTTCAACCTCCATTAAGGTGCCAACTACAAATCCTCATTCTCACATATTCCCAACTACAAATCTAGCTCTATCTATCTAGTGATAAAAAAAAAAGAAAAAAAACCTAAATATTATTTAAACAAAGAAAAATAATAATATAATTGCTGAAAGTATAATAAATGATTACTCTATCAAAAAAAAAAAAAACATATAAGGCATAAGGACTCTACAGGGCATACCTTTTGCATGGTTGCTGTGGTTGAATCTACTTTTCTCTCCATCTTTTCTTTGAGTGTGTGCAAGTCAAAAGGTGACATAGAGCATGAAACATGTAGAAAGGTTTTATACAAAGGTATGATAGAATACATGTGACAATACTATAAAAATAAGGAAATCAAAATAAGGAAATACATAATATATCATAAGAAGAAAAAAGAAACAAATTACAGTAAAAAAATATATGCAATCTCATTAATGTGTCTCAATTGATAGATAGTTACTTCCCACCTTTTATGCTGGTCAGCGATATAACTAAGCAAAGTTTATTGAAATATATTTTTAGACACATGAAAACTTGTGTGTGTTCTTTTTTATAAAAGAATTATTTTGCAAAAAAATAAAAAAAGTATTCTTTGATTGTAAAGAAACACGGACGTCCAAGAGACCAGTTTTGATGAAGGTGATTGGGGAGGATTTCTTTTTTCTTTTGAGCTATTTGTAATTTTTAAAATTTCTAATTTTCCTCCTTAAATTTATAGTAGATCAAAAGGGCATCTATTCTCAAGCTATGCATCATATTGGTCAAATGATACACATATAGAGCGATCGATTCCCGTATGTGCCTCTACCTCTTCAATCTTCATGTAATTTTCTTCTATGGTTTTGCCTTCAACCTTCATTAAGGTGCCAACTACAAATCCCCATTCTCACATATTCCCAACTACAAATCTAGCTCTATCTATCTAGTGATAAAAAAAAAATAAAAAAAAAATAAAAAACCTAAATATTATTTAAACAAAGAAAAAAAAAATATAATTGCTGAAAGTATAATAAATGATTACTCTATCAAAAAAATATATATGGCATAAGGACTCTGCAGGGCATGCCTTTTGCATGGTTGCTGCGGTTGAATCTACTTTTCTCTCCATCTTTTCTCCGAGTGCATGCAAGTCAAAAGGTGACATAGAGTATGAAGCATGCAGAAAGGTTTTATACAAATGTATGACAGAATACATATGACAATCCTATAAAAATAAGGAAATAAAAATAAGGAGATACATAGTATATCATAAGAAGAAAAAAGGAAACAAATTGCAGTAAAAAAATAGATGCAACCATGAGCTTTATCTCTCCTAAGGTTTCCCTGGTGTGGAGCCGCCGGTGGTGCTTGTCACTTAGTTGTTGGTGTGTTTTGCACACTTTCATCTCCAGACCTCGGTCGATTGGAGGGTTTTTACAATGTTATTTGGGTGGGTATTGTCTGGGGGTGGTTGCTGGTAGTGTGGTTGGTTGAAAGCAGCGAAGGAAAGATGACAGGTTGAGGAGGAAGAGGTTCTTGTGATTGACGAAACTGATGTGGAGGCAGGGGTGCACCTTTGCTCGCTAAGTCTTGTTGGGTGGGTGATTACAGAAAAACCGGTGGTTAGCAGCGTGTTGCAATCAGTTCTAAATGGTATTTAGGGAAACCCTAAAGGCTTTAGGGTAGTTGAACTCGAACCAAAGATCTTTCAGTTCTTTTTCGATGATGAGAGGAGCTTGAGACGAGTCCTAAAAGGCAATCCGTGGATCTACAAGAATTACTTCTTACTGATGCAATGATGGCAGCGCGAGGTGGATATCTGTTCATTGGTTTTGAATGAGGCCACACTGTGGGTGCAAGTATGGGGCTTACCTATCCACTATCAAACTACTGCCATGTGACGCAAGAATGGTACCAAAGGTTCTTGATGTGGGACAATTTTGGGTAACTGGATCAGTGAGGCTAATACTAAAGGCTTTGATTACAGAGGAGGTGTCGTCTCTTCTCAAGCATAGTATGCAGCTAGCTAGTATGAGAGATAACTCGGTATGGGTGTACTTTAAGTATGAACGCATTCCACAATTCTGCTACTACTGTGGGTTGCTCGGTCATGACGATAAAATGTGCTCGAGCTTGTTAGATGATGAAGAGCACGGGGTGGTTAAGGATAAGAAGAGAGGGGCATGCCTTAGAGCTGATCAAACGAGACGTAAAATGGTGGGAAATTCTGATATGGGTGAGAACTCAAACCCAAAGCATGGAACACGTGTTAATCAGTAGGACCACATGCATGGCGACTCTCATGCACAAGCTACAAAGTTATCTTCAGTCTTGGCAAATCTTTTGATGGGTGGCACACAGAAGGGAGGCCATGTGGGCGATAATGATAAAGGTAATGAGGTTGGGGGGGTCCATAAATCCACTTCTCCAACCAAAGATAGGCAACCGCTGGGTCCACAGCTAGATTTATCTCTCGGTTTAGCTGAAACGGAGCCAGTAGTGGAGGAGGTATATGGTGGGGTTTCCTCTGTTCAAGGCAGCGAGAGTGGCTATCAAATGGTTGAGTCTTCACCTCATTCTACTGAGGTGGTACAGACGAAGGGTGTTGAGGTGGTGCTTGAGTAATTTTCTAGCGATGTGCCCCAGAAGTTGCACTCACCTCTAGCTAGTGCGCCGATGGAGAAAAAATGGAAGAGAATGGCTAGGGAAGGGAAGGGATCCAGTGTGGTAGCTAGTCGGGAGGGGAGTAAAAGGAAGCGACTGATTGGGATTGCTGATCCTGTGGTAATAATCAGTGAAGAAGGAAGGATGCAGAAAAAGGGTAGAGTGTTAGGACTGATTCGGACTGCTGATCCTGTGGTAATAATCGGTGAAGAAGGAAGGATGCAGAAAAAGGGTAGAGTGTTAGCTCAGTGTAACATTTCTTATGATGAGGCGGAGACTGCTAAGCAATGCCGCCAAGAGCCATAAAAATCCTTAGTTGGAATTGCTATGGGCTTGGGAACCCATGTGCAATTCATGCTCTAAGCCTTTAATAAGGCAACAAGGTCCCAAGGTGGTGTTTGTGTGTGAAACAAAGTTGACTGGGGGTGAGTGGGATAACTTTAAATGTCGAATGGATTATTCCAATGGGATTGGGGTTGCTTGTCAGGGGAGGTGTGGAGGTTTGGGTATGTTATGGAGTAATGATGTTGTGGTGACTCTTTTATCATACTCTTAATACCATATTGATGTTATAGTGGGAGATGAGGAGAGAGGGGAGTGGAGACTTACTGGTTTTTATAGTGATTTTGTTACTCATTTAAGGCACCGGGGTTGGCACACACTTATGTCTCTCAAAAGAACTGATCAACTGAACTGGCTTGTTCTTGGGGATTTTAATGAAGTTCTCCACAGTGGTGAGCAGTGTAGTAGGGTAAAGAGACCAAAGAGTCAGATGCATCAGTTCCGGGATGCGGTTGATTTTTGTGAGCTCCAGGACCTAGGCTACCAAGGTAATCAGTTTACATTGTGCAATGGCAGAGATAATGATGCTAATGTGCGTGTTAGGCTTAACAGAGCTTTTGCATCCTCGGGGTGGTTGAATCTCTTCAGCTTAAACCAAGTGTATCACTTGGACACTAGTATCTCAGATCATTGTCCTATCATGATGCATGCGCTTGATGTGAGTAGTATAGTGCAACGTCCTTCCAAGTGTTTTCGGTTTAAACAAATGTGGACTAGGCATGAGGATTGTGATAACTTAGTTTGTGGTAGTTGGAGTGACATACCCAATGGACCAGTAGGGTCTTGTGTTCAACAAAAATTGAAAAGCACTAGTGAGTAGGGGTGTAATCGGTCCGGTTCGGTCCGGTTTTCACCCCAAACTAGAACCAGACCGACCAGTAGGGTCTTGTGTTCAACAAAAATTGAAAAGCACTAGTGAGTAGGGGTGTAATCGGTCCGGTTCGGTCCGGTTTTCACCCCAAACTAGAACCAGACCGACCAGAGGAAACTCGGTTCGGTCCGGTTTTTTGAATTTTTTAGAGTAGAACCGAACCGGTCTAGTTCGGTTCGGTTTGGTCGGTTTTCCGATTTTGGCCACAAACCTGCTGAAGTCAGTTTTTCAAATTTTAACAAGAACAAAGCCAGAAAACCTCCACATATAAGCATATCAACCAAAAAAAAAAATGACAAAGTATGCTAATACACAGAAAATCAGTAAATCAATAATTAAATATCAAATGTAACAATTTATTCCAACCAACATAATACTGGAAGCACTTTCACATCATACCAACCTAAGACAGAAACTAAAACAAATCAAACCCAATGAAAATAATTTTCAAGAAAAAGAACAATTAACCAAATGACAAGGCAGTCAGATTGTTAACCAAAAGACATTAAAATGTAAATCAAACATAAAACCAGCAGTGAATGACTGAATGGGTCAAGAAAAATACATCTCAAACTAGCAGTAAATTCATTATGCATCTACCAAAATTTACAACAAACAGCAGCCTTGTCACCAATTCTATCCTTGTTATTCTGGGCCTCCACCTTATCTTCCTTGATTCTCCAACTTGAAAGTTCTCCAAGCTCTCATACAAGGTTTCTGCATCAAATCAGAAAATATCCAAATTACAGCAAATGAACTTCTTCCCACAAACAGAAACACAGAAAACATGCATGCATTCACACACACCACATCGCTTAGTTTTGGTTTTATTATTCTCTACCTTCTTATGCAATTGTAGATTAGAGGTTGAAAATTAAAGAAACAGAAGATTTTGGTGATTGCTTGAAGCATGTTAGAGAGAACAGGAAGGAGGACAAAAAGGGAAGGTGTTGCCGTTGGCATCCTACTCTAATGGCATCAAGCAAAAGGGAAACACAAACCAATGTAGAGAGAGGACTATTACTTATTAGAAAGAAGTATATGTTGGACTTTGATGGTGAGAAAGGAAAAACAAAAAATTTATATTAACTCCCAGAAAAAACATGTCATCAAGACTTCATTTATAAGCAAAATTTACAAGCTTTGAGAGGGTGTCTGATACCACTTGATGGTGGAGAACCCAATGAGAGGGTAGAGCCTCTGCTCATATATGGGAGTTCTGTGTCTCACACCCACCCAATGTGGGATTCTTACAATGGTTGTCCATACTAATTTTTTAACATGGTTGTCCTAGCTGTCATGAAGCCTATAATCTTACAATGCTTACAGAAAGCCTATAATCTTCTCTTTAGCATTCAAATGACATGATAAAGAATATTACATTACTTTGAATTTGAACAAGGAAACATCAACCCCCAAATGGACACTAACAGCTATGAGCAATACAATATTGTGGCATTCAGGTGTTGCACATGAAGAGTAAAGGTTTCTTGTCAGCAATTAACTGTGATAAAATATGGTGCATAAGCAAATTCAGGACTTTCATATAGCAACAGACAAAGTAAGTGCTGCTGTGAGCATGGAGAACAATAACATTACCTAAAGAAAAATTTCGAAAAAAGCAAATAAATTTAGTGAATTTCATATGAAAAGTAATGGCATTCCACCATTTCAAAAGCCAAAACCTAAGGATTCAACTGGAAATCCAAGACCAAGTTAACCCAAGCAAAAAGAATGAACCTATCATACATAACTAAAGTTCAAAAATAACCAACCAATGCATTTAACATAAAGTAAAAGTAAAGAAGCCTTTCAACTATAACAAGAATCATAAGAGAGGCTATAAGGACAAGAACAACTACACTCAAAGGGGCATCTACAACATTGTCTGTAACCAAAAAGTAAAAGAACAACTACACTCAGACACACAATTTCTAATCATCACTAG
Organism: Cercis canadensis; assembly: GCA_003255065.1. Taxonomy (NCBI): domain Eukaryota; kingdom Viridiplantae; phylum Streptophyta; class Magnoliopsida; order Fabales; family Fabaceae; genus Cercis; species Cercis canadensis. The sequence continues at coordinate 721,007 of QAOA01000712.1, read as the reverse complement.
AAGAACCAACCAAGTCAATCTCTTTCAATTTGGTATATCTTGAACCTGGGTAAAGGACAAGAATATGACCACTGATTTAATTTAAAATCACCACTCCATAACATTCCCAAAATTCTCAACAATAACCACAAGCATTTACTTCACATTGTCGCATTTAAGAAAATATGCTCACTTGTAACTTAGTGAGACTCAGATCTTACTTACTATGTCAGTGTTAGAATGGGAACATACATAGGGACAGAGACAAGTGTATCTAATAAATTAACTAGGGGATAATTAAGGTGTATATATAAAAACTCAATATTTTTTCATTTTCTAGGTAATAAAATGACCCAAAAAAAAGGACATCCCACATGCAAACATCCACCGAGTTATCCATAATGAGTATTGACCAACTCTCATGCAAAGTTGGGTCTGTAAATATAATAATGTTTGCTTATTTTTTCATTAACCCACAATAATAAACTTTTTCAAGGAAAAAAAAAAAGACCTTATATATAACTTTTACCAGCCAAGGTCACAGCTCAATTTAGTGGTAAGCTGACATTTTTACAATGTGCTTCATCAGGTTGGATTCGGGTGAAGACTATGCTTATAATCAATAATCACCTAAATTCTCACAATGTTAAAGGAGATTTATTTTCCATCGGTAGATCTCTCAGAAAAAGAAAAAAGAAATATCGGTGAGTGTAAAAGGTGTATGTAGAAAATGTTTATATTTTTATTCAAAGAATAAAGCTGCAATGCGAATAGAGGTAGCCAAGAATCTCATAATTTGTGGACTGTAAAATTGCAAGAGTTGCAAGACAATAGCAGCAGAATTTCAATTACATGACCAAAGTTGTTATTCTTTCAACCATTACAAAGTTGAGACACTGATATAGTTAGAGAGAAATGTGTTTGTCCAATTACAAAAAAATAAAAAATAAAAAGAGCATAAGAAATTCATAGTGACTGTTATCGACAGTAATAGAAAATCCAAAGAACAAATCAGAACCGGACATACTGGAAATCCACTGATACACAGAACAAAAGGCTGCAAGAAAAACAAATACTAAAGCAAATAAAACCAGAAAAACACTTCACTTGTGACGGTCCGACGAAGAGATTCGAACAAACCAGAAAAACACTTCCCAGAAAATATAAAATGCATGCAATCCATAGTAAAAAAAAATACAACTCACATTAGAAATTCGAACAAAACAGAGAGAGAAGCATAAGACTCACCAATCACCACAGAGCGAGACAGCGACGACCCAACGGAGAACAGAGAGACCGAGAGATGAGAGGAGAGTTAGCCGATGGCTTGATTCGATGGAAGTCTGAGAACGAGTTAGGGATTTGACTATTTGAGAATGGGAGGGATTGAGGGTCGAAGAGAGGAGAGCTTCAGGTTTAGGGATTGTGAAGTGATTTGTGAAGGGAAGTGTCGAGAAGAGACTTAAGGATTTTAGAAGGGCTACCTTATAATGGTAAAACGACGTAATTTCTGAAGACTTGGTTCGGTTCGGTTTAATACCGGTTTTTCTTCAGTGAAACCGCGAACTGAACCAAATGTCTCGGTTTTTCAAAAAATCAAACCGAAAACCGGACCACCTTTCTCGGTTTGACTCGGTTTGCCCCCGGTTCGGTTCGGTTCGATCGGTTTTGTCGGTTTTGCCTTACACCCCTACTAGTGAGTGCCTACAGGCTTGGAATGAGAGCACGTTCGAGCATGTGGGTAAGCAAATAAGAAAGTTGAGAAGTCAATTAAAGATTGCCAAGTCCCAGAAACCAAGCACAGAAAATTTATAGAAGGTGAAAATTCTCCAGAATGCGCTAAATGAAATTATTGAGACGGAAAAGCTGATGCGGAAACAACGCTCTCGGGTCTAGTGGCTTAAGGAGGGTGATAGAAACACAAGATACTTTCATAGAAGAGCTTCCAATAGGAAAAAAAAGAACCACGTGAGACGTTTGCAAGATAGTGACGGGGTATGGCATTCTAAGTAGGAAGAAATGTGTGAGATTGCTATTAATTATTTTGAAAATATTTTCTCATCTATTAATCCTTCTAATTTTTCTTCAGTTACCAACATTGTTACTACTAGAGTTACAAATGTCATGAATGAAACTTTACTAATGCCTTTTTTTGAGAAAGAAGTGAAGGATGCAGTATTCCAGATGGCTGCCACAAAGGCTTCGGGCCTTGCTAGTTTTCTTGTTTTATTTTATCAGAGGTATTGGAGTGTTGTAGGTCCTGATGTTGTGTCTGTAGTGCTGGGTTTTTTTGAATACTGGGATTCCTATTAATGAAATTAACTACACACACATTGTTCTTATTCCAAAAATGAACAAGCCATCAAATATGACCCAATTTTGGCCTATCAGTTTATGTAATGTGCTCTACAAGATTATGTCCAAAGTGTTAGCTAACAAGCTTAAGCTGGTTCTCCCGGATGTGGTTTCTTTGAACCAAATCTCGTTCGTACCAAATCACCAAATTACATATAATGTGATGGTTACATACGAGCTCTTACATGCTTTAAAAAACAAGCGCTCCTGGAATAAAGGTTATATGGCTCTAAAGCTTGACATGAGTAAGGCTTATGATCAAGTAGAGTGGGGTTTTCTGGAGGCCATGATGCAGAAATTAGGTTTTGCAGAAAGGTGGGTTAGCCTAGTCATGTTGTGTATATCTTCGGTTTCATACTTTGTGATTCTAAATGGTATACAACATGGATTATTTTTGCCTGATCGGGGTCTTTGTCAAGGTGATCCTTTGTCCCCCTATCTTTTTGTGCTATGTGCAGAGGGATTGAGTGCTTTATTACATGATGCAGAGACTAACGAAGCACTAGCAGGGGTTAAGGTTTGTAGGTTAGCACCTTCGGTATCCCATTTATTTTTTTGCAGATGATAGTCTAATTTTTGCTAGGGCTTCTGTGGTTGAAAGCATTGAAATTTAGCGTATTTTGGTTGATTATGAACAGTGCTCAGGTCAAAAAATTAATGTGGATAAATATGCTATTTTCTTCAATCCTAATTGTCGAAACTTGGATAGAACTTGCATCATGCAGATTTTGGTATAACTTCGGTGGCCTTTCATGAGAAATACCTTGGGTTACCTACCATGGTAGGTAGAAATAAAAATTTCTCCTTTCAGCCTTTAAAGGAGCGTGTGTGGAAGAGGCTACAAGGGTGGCGAGAAAAACTTCTCTCTAAGGCGGGAAAGGAGATTTTGATCAACGCTATTGTTCTTTCTATACCTACATACACCATGAGTTGTTTTCGATTATCTAAGACTCTTTGCTATGAATTAAACCAGCTTATGGCAAAATTCTAGTGGGGTAGTACCTTAGAGGCTTCCAAAATGCATTGGGTGAGTTGGGAAAATATGGTTATTCCTAAAAAATATGGGGGTCTGGGTTTTCAGAATTTGGAGGATTTCAATCTTGCCATAATTGCTAAATAGGGTTGGTGACTCCTTCAATATCTGGAATCGTTATTGGCTCGCATCTTAAAAGTGCGATATTCCTTGGGATCAAGCCTTTTGGATGCGCCATTAGGTCATAACCCATCTTATACGTGGTAGAGTGTTAGAGCTAGTTTTCCTGTGCTTAAACAAGGCATGTTGTTTCGTATAGGGAATGGTGAGACGGTGGTGATGGGCAATGATCCTTGGATTACATGAGGTGCAGACTATTGTGTGTAGTCTCTTTTTCCAGAAGAGCTTTCAGTGCTCCCAGTTAGTGAGTTGTTTCGACGGGATACCAAGGTTTGGGATGTGGAGTTAGTGGATTCGGTATTTAATGCAGAGGAAGCTAGTTTGGTGTGCGGTATACCGTTGAGTGATAGGGACTATAATGATTCTGTTTACTAGAAGTTTACAAGGAATGGAGTGTTCTCGGTAAAATCTGCATATCAGCTGCTAGTTCAAGAAAAATGCAGCACGTCCAGTAGTCATATGCATGCGGTATGGCAGAAAGTATGGAAACTAAAATTGCCAAATAAATACCAGCATTTTCTATGGTGTTGTTGTAAAAATATTTTACCCACAACCCATGCATTGACAACCTAGGGTCTTGATACACCCAATCGCTGTGGTCTTTGCTTAGAGCAACAAGAAACATTGCTACATGCTCTTTTTCTTTGCCCTGAAGTGTGTGAGGTATGGGAGTCTTTGGAGGTTGATTTTGGGTTGAATGCTGTAGGGATGGACGCCTTTGTTGAATGGTTTATGAGGGAGGTACAGGGCTGGGATGATCGCCACTTGGCGCTTATGGTGCTGGGTAGCTATTATTTATGGCAACGTCGTAATGCTATAAGAGTGGGCAAATCTGTCTTTCCTATTCACCAAGTTTGGAACAATATTTGTTCCCTTTGGGAGGAGATAAATGGGGGATATGTGATGCAGTCTTTGGGTCTGCAAAGGCAAGCATCACGTGGGGTGTCTTCAGCTACTCCATCATTGAAAATTAGTGTTGATGCTGCTTTGTTGCCTTCAGGCATGGGTGGACTGAGCGGTGTCATAAGGAATGGAGAGGGAAGCTTTGTTGCTGCATGGTGCTGCCCTATCCCGTATGCTCCACCTATTGAGGAGTTGGAGGCCATGGCTCGTAGAGAGGGACTGAAATTGGCTTTGGCTAGGGGTATGTCTACGGTTTGTATGGAAAGTGACGCTCAGGGTGTGGTGTTGGCTCTTAACAGTGGGGATAAATTCCTCTCTCCATTGGGTCTTCTTTTGGAGGCTATTCATGCTCTAGAAAGAGAGTTTTTAAGTATTTCCTTCTGCTGGGTTTCTAGACAAGCTAATTATGTTGCTGATAGGCTAGCAAAGCATGGTGTTTCTACTCCTAGGCTTTTGGTTTGGCATGATATGCCACCTAGCTTTCTTTCAGATGTCTTTTCATTAGATGTTTAATGGAAATTTCCTTTTCACATAAAAAAAAAAAAAATAGATGCAACCTCATTAATGTGTCTCCATTGATAGAAAGTTACTTCCCATCTTTTATGCTGGTCAGCGATATAACTAAGCAAAGTTTACTGAAATATATTTTTAGACACATGAAAACTCGTGTGTGTTATTTTTTATAAAAAAATTATTTTTCAAAAAAATGAAAAAATAAAAAGTCTTCTTTGATTGTAAAGAAACACGGATGTCCAAGAGACCAGTTTTGATAAAGGTGATTGGGGAGGATTTCTTTTTTCTTTTGAGCTATTTGTAATTTTCAAAATTTCTGATTTTCCTCCTTAAATTTAAAGTAGATCAAAAGGGCATCTATTCTCAAGCTATCCATCATATTGGTCAAATGATACACATATAGAGCTACCGATTCCTATATGTGTCTCTACCTCTTCAATCTTCGTGTAATTTTATTCTATGGTTTTGCCTTCAACCTCCATTAAGGTGCCAACTACAAATCCCCATTCTCACATATTCCCAACTACAAATCTAGCTCTATCTATCTAGTGATAAAAAAAATATTATTTAAACAAAGAAAACAAATATAATTGCTGAAAGTATAATAAATGATTACTCTATCAAAATAAATAAATGATTAATCTAACAATAAAATATCAATGTCACACTAGAAGTTATGATGATATATAGATATATCTAACTACTGATATAACAAGAAAAAAATTTATAAAGTAAAATATTATTATTAATTATGTTAATAATGATAGTAACATGAAATTCCACTAACAACAAAAAATTTGTATAGAACCATAATTAGAAAGAAAATAGGAAACAAAATAAGTGTATTAAAAATAATAATATGAGAGAATATTAGAAAATACAAAAAAAAAAGCATTATGTATTATTGAGAGGAAAAAATATTTTTTATGTAAATATGGTTGAGTTAAGAGTTAATATTTTAAATATGGTTCATTGCTAAAGGAGTCTGGTTTAGGTGGAAACTGGCTTGAAGAGCAGATCTCTAGACAATACGATGGAAACATTCCTAGATTGGTGGATGATAATGAATGTCTGACAGGCTACAATGCATTTCTGATGGCAAGATTCTGATGGGTGGAGGATTTGGAAGACTAGGAATCATATTTTCTTCCATCATAATCAGTGTAGCATTGAAGAATCTATTAGAAAAGCTGAAGCTGATTTGTAGGAGTTCTTGGATGCCTTTTCATCTCTCTAGAAGAACTTATGTGTTTGTTTTTGCACTCATCTGCTTATGGGAGTTGCTGTTGGAAGTCCCCCATCTTTTTTGTTCATGTTTCAATGAAGGTTTCTAGCTTTGAAAAAAAGAAAAAGAAAGAATAGAAACAAAAGAAATATTGTGTGTACAAAGTCTATATATCAATATAGTATCATGACGTGCATATTCACCATTTGCAGTACTAAATATCGTTATAGTATTATGACACATTACAAGAAAAAAAAAATATGGATTCCAATAAAAAATTTCCGTTTGAATTTCGTGAATTTATGTTGAAATTATGAATTTCAACGGAAAATTAGCCGTTGAAAAAACTGCTGTTGGAATTTTAAACTTTAACAGAGAAATTCCATTGGAATTTGAGCGTGAGAAAAAAAATTTCAGCGAAAAATTCAAAATGAAAAATACCATTGGAATTTTAAAAAAGTTATTTTTAATATATTTTAAAAATTAAACTTTTAATTTTTCAAAAATATTTCAAAAATTCTTTTCATTATTTTTTTTTTGAAATTCCAACATTATTGAATTTCCATTGGAATTTCCTAAGTTTTTTTTTTAATTTTAAAGATAAATTCCTTAATAATATTTCTTAAAATTCAAAATATACCATTCACAAATATAATTTTCATCAAATAATTTCTATAACACAAATATATTTTTTATTAAATAATTCCTACAAGTTAGTAATGTATTGAGTACAAAAGTTTAAATCTCAAATAATTACACCAAGTTTATCTTCTATGTAATTAGTTTTCAACATATTCAACCAAATTAGATGTACAATATATCTTCAAATTTATAAATGTTTTGTTGATGATTCTTCTCCAACCTACGAAAGGCATTTAAAAGAAAATATTAGGAAAAATTCAGGAGCATATAGTCGAGCAATAGCATAAGTAATTTCATATTCCATAAAAAAAAACCTAAAAATCACAAAACAACTTCAAATAACCCATACATCAAAATCCCTAAAGAAATTCAACTAAAAAAAAATTGTACACTATCCATTTTTTTATTTTTAAATTTAGACATAATTACCCAAATAGTACAAAAATTATATTTTCCATAAAAAAAAATACCTAAAAATCATAAAACAACTTCAAACTACCCATACATCAAAAGCCCTAAAGAAATTCAACTAAAAAAATTTACATCTTCCATTTTTCTACTTTTAAATTTAGACATAATTACTCTAATAGTACAAAAATTTCATATTCTATAAAAAAAAATCATAAAAAACTTCAAACCACCCGTACATCAAAACCCCTTAACAAATTTAACATAATAAAATTCACACATTGTCAATTTGGGCATCCTACTTTCAGACTCAATTTAAACCCTAAATGAAACAACTAATCATGCAACCAAATTTTTAATTATAAAATCTAACTACTTCTACATGTCATATTAACTTCAATTCACTAATTAAAACTAAATAATAACAACAAACTAATCTAAATCAAAGTGAGAAGGGAGAAAGAGGATTTGGGTTTTGGATAATTGAAAAACTTACCTAAGAAATGAGAGCTCAACTCATCCACCGCAAATGGAAGAATGACACGGGAAATCCACCGGAAAATGGACCATGCTGCCAAAAATGGACGACTGAGGGGGAGTGAACAGGGAAGAGTGATTTGAGTCAAGAGGAGGTGATAAGTGAGAAAGAAATAAGGGAAACTTGGTTGTATTTGAATTTTTGAATTCCAATAAAAAAAATTTCGTTGAAATTCTAGAAAAATTCAAAAAAAAATTGAATGCATTAGTGAAATTGTGCGTTTCATTGGAAAAAAAAATCATTTAAAATTTTAACGGTATATAAAGTTGGAATTTTGAAAGAAAAATAAAAAAAAATTCAATTTTTTTTAAAAATAATAAAAAAATTAATTTAAAAAAAAGTCTAAGGGAATATTCCAACAAAATATTTCATTGAAATTTTTAAAAAATTAAAGAAATTAATTTTTTTAAAAATTTCAATGGTATATTTCGTTGGAATTTTGAGAAAAATTTCCCTCCCTTCTAAAAGGAATTCCAACGGATAAATTTTTGTTGGAAAATAGAGATTTTCTTGTAGTGATAAACAATAATTACATAATAGAAAGAGATGATAAGCCAAGCCAACAATATTAAGTATATTTACTTATTTTAAATCTCTTGGACATTTGAATTCCCCATAATCAAAGTCATAAATCTCTATGCAATTCAAATATCTTCTTAGTTCTCTCCCCTTTGAAAGGCAGTCGTGAGACTCTCAACATTATGAGAAGTTAGTGCATAGATCTGTAAAGCAGCATCTCTTCCATAACACTCTTCAGAAGATCTTCACTCCAGTCTCCATTGCTAAAACAAAGACAAACGATACTTTCCTCACTTCCATTTTGTCCATACCAATTCCTTTGAAATGTTCCATTAATGCCACCATCTTGCCTACATCCCATTCATGTAGCAATGTTATTAAGTGCAAGACGCTCTTGCATTTGAATCAACTTGAGTATGGAAGTATCTCATTCAGAACACTCATTGCCCTAGCCTCAATCACCCATAACTGGCTTCTCATCGTTGAAGAACATATTGATAGCAAAACTAGTAAGGAACAAGAGCTTGCTCTTGAGATGCATTTTCCTCACAAAGAATCTTCAACAAAGACTTCACAAGGTCAAAACCTTGATCTTCTATAACACTTCCAATTGTAATAAGTTTTAGCAATTTTTTTGGAGAATCTCTAAAGCAGAAAGTTAAGATTCAACACTTCCTCTTTGAACCATTATAACCATAGCCCTGATGGGCGTTGGTTTGAGTAGCAGTTCCTATGTTTTCTCTCCCTTTGATAAAGGAGGTTGTCCTAGAACAACAATTGTATCTTGACAAGCCTTAAACAAATTTGAATATGATATATTTGATAGAATTTGGACAACTTGAACAAGAACTTCAACACCAATTAATCCAATAAAATCATCTTTGATTATGACATCATTTTCCCTTTTAATGATCATCTGGAGTTTCTTTAAGGAACTTATCTCTTGTTTTTACATGAATTTATACAGACTCCCTGGAAGAGACTTTTCCCCTGTCAGAGGATCCCTGGGAAGGTGGTCAACCATAGTGCTCCTAGAAGGAGGCCTTGGGCGAAGGTGATGCCTAAGGAGCAGAGTGGGAACTATGTGCTTTGTGGATTGGAAGGCTTTTGGACAAGGTGCAGACCTCTCTATGAGGTCCTATGTGATGGTTAGGGTAAGAAAGCTCCGGGTAGAGAAGTGTGAATGGGAACCTCCTAAAGCCAACCATGCCATATACCTTCTTTTTGTCCTTATCCTAGATATTTATCCTTATCCAACCAGGTCACTTGTACTACCTTCCGTACCAACGGTCTTGCACTTACAAATTCTCATTGGCCCACTATCCTGTGTACACCCCTATTGTCCCACTGCAAATAGGTGGAAGAATGAAAAGCTCCTGTGCGCGCCTTTTGTGACATTGCTCGTAGGCGCAGAGGCCCAGGGTATGTCCCCCTAACGCACGAACATGTGCAGGCAATTGTTGAAAACGATGGCCAACTCAACCCTAGGAGGCCTCATGCCCTGAAGCCTATAAATACCCCAAAACACTCACACCTTGGACAAGCGAGAAACACCTTGTCAAACCCTTGCTCAAATACCTTCAGAAAGCATACTTAGCCATCTCTAAAACCTCCATGAAACCCTTGAAAAACTGTCATTTCCCCTTATAAGTCTTTAACTAGCACCATGCCATTACGCTATACATAAGCTATATAGCACTGCCTAAGAACCTAATTATGCTTTCCTTGGAAGACTCTTTGTTCGCCTACTCAAAGGCCATCACAAAGACCTGTTCATTCACCAATCAATCCATTAAAGCTCAATCTTGCTAGAAGAATTTGTATAGAGATCTCCATTAAAAGGGAAGAACCCCTCTCCATCTTTTACTCTGGTTTTCTGACTTATTTTTCAAGAATAATCTCCATACAAAATCCTCACAAACACCTCCAAAGGCGATGATTGAATGGTGTTGAGGATGGATACCATTAGATTAGTTCTTTGATATGATTTTGCTAGGAGACAATGAATCTCTTCAAAAGTTGATTAGGAATGAGATCAAAATTCTCTACACTTTGAGCAGTCAAAGAACATGTCTTTTTCTTGTGAACAAATAACCATTCTTAAATGCTTGCTTGCTCATAGCTGATGCTGGTGGCGATGACAACGAGGTCCTCCATCATCTCCAAGGAGATTGGGCACAAGAACTTTGGACGATAGTCCATTGTTGCACCTAGTTTTCTCTCCATCTCTTCTATGGGTGAAAGTGAAAGGGTAATGAACTATAAGGCAGACATGAATTTTTATACATAGGTAAATAGAAAAAGCGTGTGAGGAAAAAACTCCAAATAAGGAAAGAAATATTAGTAAAACATATATGATATTGGAAATTCTTAAGTTACAATGCGAAGATTGTGGATTCTTTCTTTTCTTCTCTCATTTTTCGTTTCGTTTTACTCAAGAAAAATCTATCTTTTATTTTCTATTACTTATTTATAATAAATTTATTTTAAGTAATATTTATAGCATAAATGCATTGTTATTCTACAACCATATTTACGGTTAAAAATTATTTTGCTCCACACATGTTAATTAATTGGAGTTTTCTATCCTACCTCACTCATATGAGTAGGGTAAAAGAGGAAAAGAAAATTTACTAGGAGTTTGGATCAGAACAAAGTTTTGATTTTGGTATTATTGTGAAGATCTTGAAAAGTATCTAATTAATTGCTTTAAATGATGCTACATTAGGGCTTGTGTATCTACTATTACAAGAAAAGAAAAAAAGGCATTTTCTCATAGAATAATACCATGAGAAAATGGCCAAAATTCTATGACAAATGAGTTACTTATGGAATTTCTCATAGAAAAGTCCCATCAGAAAAGCCCTCATGACAAACCACATTTCTCATCAGATATGCATGCTGTCAGGAATTTTCTCACAGAATTTCTCACGAACTTACAGTGGGTGTGAGACAAGTTAAAAAATTTCTTACACAAGTTTCTCATGGAACTTGTCCGTGAGAAATCACTTTAGCGTTTTTTGTTTTTTGTTTTTTTTCTTCTGCTAGTGCTGATTTCTCATATTAATATTGAAGAAATAAAGAAAAGTGAAAAACAACGAAATAACAAAAAGTAATACATTATCACATTTAAATAAACTTAGGATCACAATACAGAGTTTTGTCGGACTTGTACAGACTTTACAATTTTTATACAATTTCTAATATCAACTCACTTTCATAGGACTATAATTCTAACAGAGCCATATTTATAGGTTTCAAAAATTTATTTCCGATCTTTACAACTATGGTATGGAAACTAATCGGTTTTTATTTAAATTGTATCAATCAGATTTCAAGTGCTTCTCTAGCAAAATATTGAGACCATTCTCTTGTAATCTGCAAAAGATGAACATTCATTGATTATCAGCTCTTAAAAGAATTCCTTCAACTAAAAAGCTATAATTATGATTACAAAGATACGTGATCCAAGTTTCTACTTTCTACTACAAAATGAATTACTAGCTATAGATCATAACAATGACTATTGTTGCATAACAACATACAAATAATGTAATAGAACCTCTAATTGTCTGGTGTAACTTATTAGAATTGTATGCTTTAAAAAAGGAAAATATGTGTACCCAAATTATCTTTAAAATTGCAAGGCACACAAACAAAAGGCTCACTAACTAGCACATCAAGGTCTTCAGTTTACAAATTTGCTTGATCACTTGTAATCTTTTGAACATCTAATCTAAAATGAAATGAAAGTATAGGAATGGCACGTTAGCCACCAGTAGAAAATAGATGGAGAAACATAGGAGAATACCAATGAGGCAATGGTATGAGGAAAAATCTTCACATTCTTCATTAGACCACATTTGTGTTTGATAATGTGGTTTGATTCTTTCCTTTAGGCCCACAAATAGTTTAAGAGATCTTATCTCCACTGGTTAACAAATCAAGCAACCATCAACATTAACTTATTATTACATAGACTTTTCCAATACAAGAGTCATGAACCCCAATAATTAAAAGGTAAAATAATTGGTTCTTTTAGCCAAATAATAGCTTGTTTCATCCAAAATTATGCAACAACACAACAATACAATATTAGCAAAATGGAAAAATGAGAGTGTAGTGATGATATACAAAACAAGTCATGTAGCATTTCCATTAATGCATATTCACATGCTAAAAAGGTCAAGTCATAACTATTTAAAAAAATCAAAACTACTCAAAACAATGAATAATGTAAATCCAAGAATATTCCTAATACCTAGAGAAAATAGGAAGGATACGTGTAGCAGGACATGTAGTCCTCATATGAGAAAGTTGAGTTGTCAACCCCTTCTATTAGATTTATTAGTTTATCCACTGTTGCTTGAAGTAGGGGCCATTGTTCCTCAAAAGTTAAAATCTTAATGGGTTTGCTATCACAACCTTCGCTGTTCGTATTTACAGGGTCATAAGTTATGGCAAAGGAATATGTATTCATAGATTAGAAAAGAGCTAAATTTTACAGTTACTAGCTCAATAAATTTCATCAAATTCCTCACTATTTTAATTAACTAAATTTGAGCATAAACCCCACAAAAAATTCACAATCATTTTAAAAAATCCAGAAAAATTGTAAATTCACTCTAAACTTATCACATAACAAAACCCCCAAACCAATTTGAACAATAAACAACATTTATATAACCAATTTCATCAAGTCAATTCAATCATCAATCCTCAAATTTTAAACACAATCAAAACAATTCCAACAACTACCAAATTGAGCAAAAATAATTCCATAGCTATTATACAACTAATTCCCAACACAAACTAACCAAAAAACTAAGTAGAATTCGCAATCCAATAATGAAGATTTCAACAGAAGAAATAGAGAGAGATCACACTAACTTAAACTCCAAATAGCAAGAACTTGCATCTCACACACACATAAGGCATCATCGCCACCAGTGAAGGTTGTCCCACCATCTGATTTTGCCATCGCGCTTAGAGGAGAAGAGAGAATAAAGGCTTTGAGAGGGAAATAGCTCAATTTGAATGAACTGAGCTCACAACGTTGGTGGTCTTACGTTCTAGATTTTCTCAAAGAATATCTCATGGAAAATTCTGTGAGAAAAGATCTAAAAATCAATTTTGGTTTTGCATTCTTTAAGAAACCTCCCGAAGAGCAAAAGAGGCATCTCAAGCCTTTACATATTAAAGCTCTTGTCAAAGGACAATCTATTAACAAAGTGATGAATGATGGAGGAGCAGCAGTCAATCTAATTCCCACTTGGCCACTGGTTTGGGGATGATATGGGGTAGCCACTTTATGAGTAACACCATATTTCTTCAAGGTATTAGCTAGTTGTTGGTTACAAAAGTGGTATCTTTGTCACTAATAATAGCTCTAGGTGCTCCAAACCTAGTGAACAATTTCCTAAGGAACTTAACAACTACCCTAGCATCATTAGTAGGCAAAGCATGAGCTTCAACCCATTTAGATACATAGTCTACTGCAACTAGGATATACTTGTTTCCAAAGGATGAGGGAAAAGGACCAATGAAGTCAATGCCCCAGACATCGAAGACCTCACACACAAATATATTAGTTTGGGGCATTTCATCATTCCTAGAAATGTTACCTGTGCGCTAGCAATTGTCACATTGCCTTACATACCTTTGAGCATCCTTAAATAAGGTAGGCCAATAAAAACCTGATTCCATGACTTTCCTTCCTGTCCCATTGGCTTGATAATGTACTCCAGTTAGACCCTTATGGCAGTGCTGCAGGATGCTTTTGGTCTCTAGATAGGCAACACAACGCCTTATCATTTGGTCTGCACAAATACAAAATAGATAGGGGTCTTCCCAAAGGTAGTATTTCAAATCAGAGAAGAATTTATCCTTTTGTGAATAAGTTAACTCCTTTGGAAAAATCGTACCTGCAAGGTAGTTAGCAAAATTAGTAAACCAATGAATGTCTTTCACCTCTATTTCATATAGCTATTCGTCTGGAAAATTGTCATTCAAGTCCTCTTCCACTAACCCCCCTTTTTCTGGGAGTTCCAAACGAGACAGGTGGTTTGCTGCTAGGTTCTTGGTTCCCTTATGATCTCGAATCTCTAAGTCAAACTCCTACAATAACAAAACCTAGCGTATTAGTCGAGGCTTAGCATAATTTTTGCTCAAAAGATACCTTAATGTTGAGTGATCAGTATACACAATGACTTTAGACAGAATAAGATAGCATCTAAATTTGTCTAAAGAATAAACTACTGCAAGCAACTCTTTCTCAGTGGTAGTGTAGTTCTTCTTTACATCAACAAAGTTTTACGTGCATAGTAAATGGGTCAGAAGTGCTTGTCCATGTGCTGTCCCAAAACTGCTCCTACTGCAAAATCACTTCATCACACATTAGTTCAAATGGGAATGACCAATCAGGTGTAACCAAAATAGAAGCAATAGTCAATTTGTCTTTTAAAATATTAAATGCAATCATACAATCATCATTAAAGACAAAAGGTACATCATTTTCAAGTAGCTTAGTAAGTGGTCTAGCTATCTTGGAGAAATCTTTAATAAATCTTCTATAGAAGCCAGCATGACCTAGAAAACTCCTAACTACCCTTACAGAAGTAGGTGGTGGCAGTTTAGCTATGGTATCTATTTTTGCCCTATCGACCTTTATACCCTTACTAGAGATTTTATGGCCCAATACTATACCCTCCTGAACCATAAAATGACACTTCTCCCAATTCATGACCATATTAGTTTCCTCACACCTCTCAAGGACTCTAACTAAGTTATGCAAGCATAATTCAAAAGAGTTACCAAAGACAGAGAAATTTTCCATAAATACCTCTATGATGTCCTCAACCAATTTATCGAAGATTGCCATCATACACCTTTGAAAGGTGGCAAGGGCATTACACAACCTAAATGACATTCTTCTATAAGCAAACGTACCATAAGAACAGGTGAAGGTTGTCTTCTCTTGATCTTCTGGGGCAATGAGTATCTGGAAGTACCCTGACATGCCATCCAAAAAATAATAATAGGCATGTCCAGCCATACACTCCAACATCTGGTCTATGAATGGTAGAGGGAAATGATCTTTGCTGGTGACATCATTCAGCCACCGATAGTCTATACAGACTCTCCACCCTGTGACTGTCCTTATTGGCACCAACTCATTCTTCTCATTAGGCACCACCATCATGCCTCCTTTCTTTGGCACTACTTGCACAGGACTAACCTAAAAACTGTCAGCAATAAGGTAAATAACTCTTACATCTAGAAGTTTAATTACCTTATTTTTCACTACATCTTTCATGTTTGGATTCAAACGTTGTTGTGGCTATACCAATGGCTTGCAATTCTCTTCTAATGAAATCTTGTGGGTGCAGAATGAGGGGCTAATTCCTCTCATATCAGAGATCTTCCATACTATGGCCTTCTTGTGCATCTTAAGCACATCTAGAAGTTTCACTCTTTGATCCTTTGTCAGGTCCGCTACAATAATAATAGGCAGCTTGCAATTTTCTGCCAAGAAAGCATATTCCAAGTGTTCTGGAAGTCTTTTAAGCTCTAACTCAGGTGGATCCTCAATAGATGGTCTAATTCTGGTTCTTTTGTCCTCAATCTTTTCAAGAGGTGCATCTCTGATCAATGGCTCATGGGCTTGTAGGTATGCCACATGCATGATACACGTTTCCAATGCATCTCTTTTGAGGATTTCCTGCATAGAACAAGACACACATGAGTCAATCACATATACATAAAAGCATGTATCATTGTCACAACGTACCCGAAGGTCGCTACGACGTGAATGACAGACTTAGAAAAAAAATTAGTTTTCCGAAAGAAAACTTGGAGTCGCCACCAATTGTATTAAGAAAACGGGGAACAATTGAAAAACCTCTTTTTAATTTAAAAATAAAATATCTACGAACCAAAGAGGGTTCAGGAGTCAGTTTGTGTATGGAGAAGGTGTTAGGCACCCCACAACACCCGTCTAAAAGATGATTACCCGAAATTAGTTGTGTGAATCATAAAATGGCCAAAAATGTTCTTTATTCATCCATCAAATAATAAACTATACAAATAAATAAGAATACTAACAGTAAATTTAAACATGAAATACATGCAATTAACATGCCATAAATCATTCCACTCGTTCCTCGCATATGGTGCCCTCCGGGGTGGCACTTATCCTTACCTAGGAATGATAGGGTGGGCCACTTGATATGCAGATGGATCGCTTTATCCCTCCATAATAGGTAGGGGCCTATGGATACTAACCAGACAATCACATTCCTAAATACTATGCAAATGTATGATTTTAATTATTACAACACTTGTCTTTATCCAATAGGGAATGGGTACATAAATGGAAAATGTAATCAAAATAAACAAAAGCTCTCCAAGCCTCCGATTCGCCTTAGGGTTTTGATAATGGCCCAAGGATTGTGACTCCCTCTCACATGAAACATACATTAGTTGGCTCCAAATAAAAAATTAAAGGTCACATATGCATAAGCAATTGAGTAGCCACAACGCATCACAATAAATGACAAGATAAAACAATGAACATGTCAACTTATAGTGAAAATGTATACAATACTAAAGCACATGTGACAGCCATTAAGAATCAATATAAAACCATGAAAATGACATGCAAAGTAAGGCAACAACATATAGTTAAACAGCGCAATCAACGTACACTCCTAATTAGCATACAAATGGTTCTAAAAAGGAAGAGAGGACAACAAGCAAACACATGGGAAACTTGTAAAGAAATCTAGGAATGCATGCCAATGCAATGTGACTCCAAAATTTTACATGAAATAGAAAAATATCTTATGGTTCTAAAGAATAAAAAATTATACAAAAACGAGCTGCCTAACTCAAGTTATGGCCAAAAAATAGAACACTGCTAGAATCAACTAGCAATTTCATAGTACAGTTAAAAAAGCCATTTTGAAATTAAAACTGGGAGCAAATGCGACATGCAAAAAATATGAAATTTATACACATGAAAGATACACATCTTAGAGTTCTAACAAAATAAGAATCATGTCATTTGGGGTTATAAAACGGAAGTTATGATCAAAAGATCGACCATTGTCAGTGTTGGACTGACAGATCCAAGAATGACCATTTAGAAACCAAATTTGATAACTACTATCTCAATTGACCAATTTGATTTTAAGCATGACAAAAGTCAAAAGGTCAAACATTATTTTGATTTTTAATAAATAACCCTAAAACACATTCAAGAAAACAAAGGCAAAACAAACAAAATACTCAAAAGAAATCCACAAGAAGCATGTTCACTCCAACAAGACATGACAAATGGTACCAAAACAATAATAGGGCAGCAAGCATGTAAAACCTACAATACCATCAACCAAAACCATGCTAGAAAAAGACCAGCCCTTAACAAAATCATGTCATATGGTAAAAATAAGCAAAACAACAATAAACTAAGTACTCAACCATAATCAAAATAGAAACTAAACATAATCTCCCTAAACCAAAATATCAAGAGAATATTCAAGAGAGGAGAAAAACAACAAAAATTAAAATGAAACTCATAGAATTAAAATGAAATAGAGGCATTCAAGAGGGAAAGAAAAAGAGACATACATTTTACATGGATTCAAATAAAAACACACAAGAGAATGACAAGAAATCAAGAGAAGAGTGAAGGTTACCAAGTGTTCTTCAATAAAACTTTTCTTCCTTGCTCAAAAGTGTAGAACCCAATTCCAAGAAGCTCAAACCACTATTAGTTTCTTGTTTTTCTCTCTAAGAATATCAAGAACACTTAAGAACTCTCAACTTTCCTCTCTTTGATCTATTTTTTCAAAATTCTCTCTCTTCCTCATTGTTTTCACCTTGAGAGCATATTATTGTATGAGGCTTTCTCCTCTCTTTTTCCCTAAATGTGATCAGCCCTCTCAACTTGGAGAGCAAGTTGGGGGTAGTTTTGTCCTTTCATACTCCTTTTGCACCTTCCTCCCACTTTCCTTTAGCCTTGGCATGTGAAAAATCTAATAATTCTTCCCCAAAATGCCCTAACCAAATTGCAGACTTCAACTCCTTTAATTTGTATTTTTTTCATGCAAAAATAAGGTTAAGAAGCCCCTATTAGCAATTTTCCCAAAATTCTCTTGCACAAGCAACTTCTATGAAGCTTCCTTGAGGCTAGATCTTTTCACTTATACTTGAAAAAATTATTTAAACCCTAGCTGACCTCTTCCAGATTTTTAACAAATTTATTTGATTTTTTTTTATTAAAAATAAAAATCACAAAAACCCTAATGGGCTAATTAGGCCAAATTAGGTCAAAATGAGCCTAAAGAGCTCAACCTTGGACCTAAGTTGGTCCAATTGGTCCCAAATTAAAACTCAAACAAATTAAATAGTTCAACAAACATATATAATTTATTTTGCCCAAAAACATTAGAAAAAAAAAATAGATGGGCCTAAAGGCCCCCAAACTAGGATTTTAACATGATGGGCTAAGCCCAAAACTTGAGTTTTGATCCAAAATCACTAAAAACCTAGAAAATTATAATTTTTATGTACAAAAAAAATATTTAAAATAAATTAAATTGGTCAAAAGATCCTAAACTCAAATTTAAAGAAAACGGACCAAAGAGTTTCCTAACTTGTATTAAAATGAAGTGGGACAATGCCCAAAAACCAAAACTTTGATCCAAAATTTAAAAGAGACTTTAAAGACCTTAAAATCAAATTTTTCCACTAAAACATAATCAAAAAATATTTTTTTATTTTCTCTTTTTTTATTTATTTAGAAAACGTGTATCAACCTTGGACAAAATACAATGTCTACAATCATTAATACTCATCTTGTGTTTCATGGCCTCGGATATTTTAAAGATCACTTGCTCGTCTTCCACTCTTAAAGTTAACTTGCCACCATGAACATCAATGATGGCTCTAGCTGTAGCAAAGAATGGTTGACCTAACAGCAAGGGTACCTCGACATCTTCATCCATGTCAATGATTACAAAGTCTACAGGGAAGATAAATTTATCAACTTTAACTAGGACATCTTCTATTATACCCTTAGGATATGTGATAGACCTATCTGCTAATTAAATTCTCATCCTAGTGGGTGCTGGTTCACCAAGTCCCTATTTTTGAAACATACTATAAGGCATCAAATTTATACTAGCACCTAAACCTGCTAATGCCCTATCAACAGATAAACTACCAATATTGCAAGGGATAGTAAAACTCCTTGGATCCTTTATTTTTCGTAGTAGAATGTTCTAGACTATGGCGGAGCACTCCTCATTCAGGGTCACCATTGACAGCTACTTGAGCTTCTTCTTGTTAGAAAGGAGGTCCTTCAAGAATTTTGCATATTTTGACATCTGCAAAAGAGCTTCAACAAAAGGAATATTAATATGCAGCTATTTAAAAAGTTCTAAAAATTTACCAAAGTGTTCCTCATTTCTGTCCTTTGCAAGCCTACTCGGGTAAGGTATGAGTGGCTGGTATTCCTTCACCACTTTCTTCTTTGGCTCCTCTGTCTTTTCCAACACAGTGTCATCTATTTTCTTAGTTACAGCAGCACCTTCACCACCAATTTGTGCTCTCTCAACTTCTTTCAACTCCTTACCACTCCTCAATGTGATAGCCTTGGCTTATTCCTTAGGATTTGGCTCGATGTAGCTAGGTAGAGTCCTTGGTGGCCTTTTAGAAATTAGCTTGGCTAGCTAACCAATTTGAGTCGCAAGGTTATGGATGGAAGCCTCTTGATTACTCAAAGTTATTTCAGTGTTTTTGAATCAGCCTTTTGATGCTGCTATGAATTTAGACAGTTGATCTTCAATGGTCAACTTCTGTGGTAGGTTAGGAGGCTGCTGAAATCCAGGTGGAGGACCTTGCCTCTGCTGCCCTTGATTATTCCAAGCGAAATTCGAGTGATTTCTCCACCTAGGATTATATGTGTTAGAGTAGGGATTATTGGGCATTCAATTTCTCTAGTAATCTGCTTGCTCTACTGCTAGTCCCGTGGTGGATGCCCGACATTCATGATTAGAATGTCCTCCCCCGCAGATGTCACAGCTCATAATTGGTGCTGGTGGAGTAAGTCTGCTCAGATCATCAATCTTCTTAGTCAGGGCCTCAATTTTTGCCTCTAAAGAAGTGACAGTATCCACATTATGCACTCCTTCTGATCTAACATTCATTCCCTAATTCCCCCACTGATAATTATTCATAGCGATGTTCTCAATCAGCTTCTGCAGTTCTTCAGGAGTTTTGAAGCTTGTGGTTCTTCCAGAGGAAGCATCAATGAGTCCCAAAGTTGAGACCACTATGAAAAGTCTGCATTTGAACCCCCAAATGCAGCCATGATGTGGGCATTTTCTCTGTAATTCCTTCCATATCTCCCATGCTTCATAAAGTGTTTCACCATCTAATTGCTGGAATGAGAAGATGTCATTTCTAACATTTGCTGTTCTTGCTGGAGGGAAGTACCGGCTTAGAAATCTCTTAGTGAGATCATCCCATGTTTTGATAGAACCAAGAGGTAATGTCTTCAACCACGATTTTGCTTTATCCCTCAATGCGAAAGGGAAAAGCCTCAGTCTAATTGCATCCTCACTAGCTCCATTGATTTTAAAGGTATCACAAATCTCCAAGAAATTTGTGATGTGAGCATGAGGGTCTTCATCCGACAGTCCATCGAACTGCACAAGCTGCTGCACCATCTGGATGATGTTCGGCTTGATCTCAAAATTGTTGGTGCTCACCAGAGGTCTAGTTATGCTGGACTCAGTTCCAATAAATGATGGTCTGGCGTAATTCCCCATGGTTCGTTGTCTTGCTTGTTCAGCCATGGTAGATTCTTGTTCTAAAATAGGCTTGAAAGTTTGATCCTGGAGTAGGATAGTCTTCTTCCTTAATTTTCTCACCAATGTGCGTTCAATCTCTGAATTCAGCTCCAAAAGATTTTGGTTACTACTTTGTGTCATACACCAGTATGACTAGCTTCTACAAAGATTAACCACAAACAAAGATAAGAAAGAAGTTCAGAGCTAAACAAAATTTATCTAAAGAAAATAAAATGATTAGAGTAATAAAAATTAAATGTTCCTAATATTATAGTCCCCAGCAACGGCACCAAAAACTTGATGTTCGTAAATTATCCAATTAAATCAATACTACAATCACTCTAGGCAAGTGTATCTATCATTTTGTTGAATAGCTCAATTGAGTACGGATATCGTTGCCACGAGGACTATAGCTACTAGTATTAATCCTTTTTTCTATTATCTAATCCCATATTTATGTCTAAATTAATGAATTAATTAATTAAGCTAATAGAAACAAGACAAGAAAACAATAGCAATGAACTCTAAAGGTTTATCAATTTGATAGACAGACCTAGATAAGAATTCCCCTACAATCTAGCTTTGTACTTTCAACTTTAACTCAATGATCATCAATTCTTTACTTAGACTGATGGAAATTCCTGAATTATGTCTTATTCTTTCTCAAGCAATATGACAACTATTCCTAGGTTGATTGATTGAAATTTCTCCCTAATCAATACCCCCATAAATGCATTAGTTTGTGTTATGTAAATTCTCGGTATTAAGGTTAACCCTAATCAGAAGACTTATGTGGTCCTATCTCTAGGATTCCATGCAAATTCTATTGTCTATAAGTGATCTTGTTCAATTTATGATTTTTCAATCTATAAGTTGAAATTTGATATTGAATTAATAACATGCTTTATTAATTCAACAATAAATAATAATCATAGATAATTCTAAGAAAGGAAAGATGTAATTCTTTATTGAATTAAAGGAAGAAGAGTACAAACTCAACTCTAGGATTCATCCTATCTAGACCTTTACAATTTAGCTCATAATGATAATAAAAGTTGTACTAAAAGAATACATAGAAGAAAGGACAGAATAAGAAAAACTCATTCTCATAAATTCCTTCAAAGGTTCAATCCTCTATCTTGTTCTTCTTCAAACCTTCAAAGTCTAATTGTCGCCCTTGTTTCTAATGTCAAAAGTCTCTCCCTACCTTCCCCTTTAATGTTCATATATATAGTGTATGGAACCCTTGGATTTAGCCTTCAATAGCTAGAACACGGGCTAGACACGGGTCGTGTTCACTTATGGACTGGGCGTGTCACTTAAGTAGGAATTCTGGACTTCAGACACGAGCTCAAACACGGCCGTTTCTCTTCAGTCTTAGGGTGTGTTCATCTAAACATGGCCTGTGCTTCTCTGGCTAAAGGCATGTCCTCTTCAGGGTAGTCTCGGGATGACTAACACGGCCTCCGACACGGGCGTGTGCTTTAACAATCATGGCCGTGTCTTCAGCAAGCTGAGCAGGTACCTCTGGAGCCTTGACACGGGCACACACATGGTCGTGTTCACGACTGTGTCCCTTATCTGAACTTCACTGCTTTCTGTGCACTTTGCTCTAGAAATTCCCCAAAATCCTTCCTTTTGCTTGACCAACAAGAAAAGCACTTGTTAACACAAATACAGGTATTAAGTACCATGTTTAAGAAAATTCACTCAAATGTCGGTGAGAATGCATAAACAAAACATGAAACTAATAGCCAAAATAAGCAAATATCAAATCCCCCCATACTTAAGCATTTGCTTGTCCTCAAGCAATTCAAATCAGAATAAATCTCTCAATAAGCTTTATCCCTAGGAAAGCAATTCAATTCAAAGAAGTTATGCTAGGTACTTTACCCTAAACAGCTAGACTATTTAGTTCCTATGCTCAGCTCATGAACCTATTCATTGAACCAAAGATTCGCCATAGCTCACCCCTCAGCATCTAGATAGAATTACCCTGTACTTATAACTATGTTCTTGACATGACATTTTTTTTCTTTCTTTTTCTGCTAAAAACTCCAGTGTGCTTATTACTTTTTTTTTTCTTTTCTTGCATAGTTTGGGGTCCTAGAATGTGGTATCTGATCATTGCTTGCGACCCACATATATGATATTGGAAATTCTTAAGTTACAATGGGAAGATTGTGGATTCTTTCTTTTCTTCTCTCATTTTTCGTTTTGTTTTACTCAAGAAAAATCTATCTTTTATTTTCTATTACTTATTTATAATAAATTTATTTTAAGTAATGTTTATAGCATAAATGCATTGTTATTCTACAACCATATTTATGGTTAAAAATTATTTTGATCCCACACATGTTAATTAATTGGAGTTTTTTATCCTACCTCACCCATATGAGTAGGGTAAAAGAGGAAAAAAAATTTACTGGGAGTTTGGAGCATAACAGACTTTTGATTTTGGTATCATTGTGAAGATCTCGAAAAGTATCTAATTAATTGCTTTAAATGATGCTACATTAGGGCTTCTGTATCTACCATTACAAGAAAAAAAAAAAAAAGTATTTTCTCCCAGAATAATACCATGCGAAAATGGCCAAAATTCCGTGACAAACGAGTTTCTGATGAAATTTCTCATAGAAAAAGTGTCATTAGAAAAGCCCACATGACAAATCACATTTCTCATCAAATATGCATGCCATCAAGAATTTTCTCATGAACTTACAGTGGGTGTGAGACAAGTTGAAAATTTTCTTACACAAGTTTGTCATGGAATTTCTCATGGAACTTGTCCGTGAGAAATCTCTTTAGTTTTTTTTTTTTTTTTTTTTTTNTGCTAGTGCTGATTTCTCATATCAATACTGAAAAAATAAAGAAAAATGAAAAACAATGAAATAACAAAAAGTAATACATTATCACATTTAAATAAACTTAGGATCACAATACAAGGTTTTGTCGGACCTATACAGACTTTACAATTTTTATACAATTTCTAATATCAACTCACTTTCACAGGACTATAATTCTATCAAAGCCATATTTATAGGTTTCAAAAATTTATTTCCAATCTTTACAACTACGCTATGGAAACTAATCGATTTTTGTTTAAATTGTATCAATCAGCTTTCGAGTGCTTCTCTAGCAAAATACTAAGACCATTCTCTTGTAATCTACAAAAGATGAACATTCCTTGATTATCAGTGCTTAAAAGAATTCCTTCAACTAAAAATCTATAATTACAATTACAAAGATACGTGATCCAAGTTTCTACTTTCTACTACAAAATGAATTACTAGCTATAGAATATGACAATGACTATTGTTGCACAAAAACATACAAATAATGTAACATAACGTCTAATTGTCTAGTGTAACTTATTAGAATTGTATGCTCTAAAAAAGGAAAATATGTGTACCCAAATTATCTTCAAAATTACAAGGCACACAAACAAAAGGTTCACTAACTAGCACAACAAGCTCTTCAGTTTGCAAATTGCTTGATCACTTGTAATCTTTTGAACATCTAATCTAAAATGAAATGAAAGTATAGGAATGGCACGTCAGCCACCAATAGAAAATAGATGGAGAAACATAGGAGAATACCAGTGAGGCAATGGTATGGGGAAAAATCTTCACCTTCTTCATTAGACCACATTCATGTTTGATAATGTGGTTTGATGCTTTCCTTTAGGTCCACAAATAGTTTAAGAGCTCTTATCTCCACTGGTTAACAAATTAAGCAACTATCAACATTAACTTATTATTACATAGACTTTTTCCATACAAGAGACATGAACCCCAATAATTAAAAGGTAAAATAATTGGTTCTTTGAGCCAAATAATAGCTTGTTTCATCCAAAATTATGCAACAACACAATAATACAATATTAGCAAAATGGAAAAATGAGAGTGCAGTGATGATGTACAAAACAAGTCATGTAGCATTTCCATTAATGGATATTCACAAGCTAACAAGGTCAAGTAAGAACGATTTACAAAAATCAAAACTACTCAAAATAATGAATAATGTAAATCCAAGAATATACCTAATACCTAGAGAAAATAGGAAGGATACGTGTAGCAGGACATGTAGTCCTCATATGAGAAAGTTGAGATGTCAACCCCTTCTTTTAGATTTATCAGTTTATCCACTGTTGCTTGAAGTAGAGGCCATTGTTCCTCAAAAGTTAAAATCTTAATGGGTTTGTTATCACAACCTTCGTTGTTCATATTTACAAGGTCATTAGCTATGGCAAAGGAATATGTATTCATAGATGTTATGCATTATTAGACAGATTACTTGCAAAATTGGCAACTGCAAGAGTATCTGGCAGATCCATCTGATTTACTTGATCAGTAGATTTGAATTAGTTCAAGAGAGTCATGAGTTGACTATATTGTTCAATGAAAAATTGAAGAGCAGGAGAAGAGCTATTATTCTGAGAATTCTCAACTGATTCCCCTTGAACTGAACCAGAGAATTTCTTAGGCCTTTGAAACTTAAAATCAACAAGATAACCATAAAGTTTATAGCACTTCTCCTTAGTATGTCCTAGTTTCTGCAATAGTTGCAAGTAACAATGGATTTTTTGTTCAAATCATGCCTTTGAGGTGTGTAATTGTTCCTTCCATTATTGACATTCATCGCAGCAGTATCACTTGAGAAAGGAACAGTAGGTGAAGCAATCTCCTTTTGTTTTTCTTCATGAACAATGATGGAGTAAGCTTGATTAATGGTTGGCAAGGGGGACATCATAAGGATATGACCCGTAACAGTTGAGAAAGCATCATTGAGCCCCATAAGTAGTTGGAATTACTTCTGATCCTCAAAGTACTTATCCAAGACTCTTGCAGAACCGCAAGAACAACTTGAAAATTTCTCAATTTGTCCCAAATCCTCTTAATTCTGGTGTAGTAAGTGGAAACATTATCTGCTCCTTCAAAAACTGAATATAATTCCTTTTGGATTTGATAAACCAGAGAACCATTGGCTTGTTCAAAGCGCTCAATTAGTTCAGACCATATCTCTTGTGCAGTAGAAGTGTAAATCACACTTTCAGCAATGTCCTTGCTTAAAGCATTCAGAATTCAACTGATCACCATGAAATTACAACAATTCCAGACATTTAGCAGGGAAGAATCAGATGTTGGCTTCTACACTTCACCATTGATGAACCCTAGCTTGTTCTTAGCAGAAAGAGCAATTACCATTGCTCGTTTCCAGGCATGAAAACCTCTTCCATCGAATTGCTTGGAGACTAGTACAACACCATGATTATCTGAGGAGTGCAGATGCATAGGGCTTGAAGGATCAATCATACCTTCTTTAGAATTACTAGAACCTCGATGAGAGGCATTAGCAAAATTCACAGGATCAGATGTCATATCCTCAACAAAAAACAAATCAGAGGAATGAAAGAAAGGATCACGAGTACGATGATCAAACAAATGCAAGGAGAGATCGAGCTATTAAAGCTCTGATACCATGAAGTCAGAGTTGAGCAGAGAAGCTTCTTCAGAGAAGAAGGTTGAGAGCGAGGGAAGGAGAGGAAGCCAAATGAATTTGTAGAAATGAAAATCTTGATTGATTGAATGTACAGTTACATGAATATATACACTCTAAGACTACGACTTGCTTTACAAGACTACCAGCTAATCTAACTAACTTTGACTAACTAACTATTCAGCATCAGCAACTGCAATATCTGATTTAACTTAATAACATGATTATGACATGCCCGTGTTCACTTAACTTAGTCAATGTTCTTTTCTGCTTAGCCCGTGTTCTTCCCTGCAACACGGCCAAGATCAATAAGGACATGGTTGTGTCCATCTTCAGTAATTAACTGTGTCTGTCTTTAACAAGTTCATTCTCTCTGTGACCATAACACGACTACGACACGACCATGACATGGCCGTGTCCATCTTCAGCTAACAACCTTCACCCGTCTTCTTTTTGGCTTCAACTTTTGACAACATCATCTTTTGTCCAACAAAATTAAATTAAATCATATTAAAACAAAGCCCAAATCACAATTTAAAAATCCACCAACAACTCAAAATAAAGCAATTCCCATATATGGGATTAGTGAGTCCGCAACCAAATACAACAGATTATTGGATTCTTTACCAAACAAAAGGACCCATAAATCAATTACCGAGTGGTGTTGGCAGAGAACCAAAGCATTAGGATGAGTTGAAACGAAAACCCTAGATTACCTAATTGCAGTCATCACCACCCTCATTTTGAAATTCAAAATTGGAAGGTCTCTATAACAAACAAACCAAAAAATCCACTCCTTACTCAGAAAATAGACAAATAGAAAAAGAAAGATAGTTGGTGATGTGCAAAGATAGAGAAAGAAGGAAAGGGAAGCGAAAACAAAATCTTACAGAGATGAAGAATCCCTCCTTGGTGCGTCAATGGAGGGATTAGGGATGAAGAATCTGTGTTTTTTTTTTCCTCTAGTTCAAACAATGACATATGGCATATATATATTTTTTTTTTAAAAAAAAAGAAAGTTAAAACAATGCCATTTTGAGCATAGTTAGACCAACAACTCTTATACATGCCATGTCACGTCACTACTTACCATGTCACGTAAACTTTTTCATCTAATCTCACTAACTAACCTAGATAGAGGACTAAATTAGCAAGCAAATTTAAATTGAAAAACTAAAATGACACAAAAAAAAATCTAAAATTAAAGTGATAATTTTAAAAAATTTCAATGACCAAAATAGGATTTACTCAAAAAATACTATTGGCGCAAGTATACATAGCACAACTAGTATAATTATTTTTTATAAAGGATAAGGTTTTAAGTTTAGATTTTTATTCCCTTATATTTTCAACTAAAAGATCTAGCTTTTTTTACTTAATAATAAAAGAAAATTCAAATATTAATAACATTGTTATAAAAAATTGGGTAAACCTTCCATTCTTCAATTAGATAATTTTTGTCTACGACACTGTGCCGCGCAAAACGTATCCAGAATGAGGACCTAATAATCTACATATTTTCTCGACGGGAAACGTTCCAGTACGTACAAGTCTACACAGCTTACGACAATCGAGAACGTAAGCCGTTGGATAGGGCACACAATCGGAACATTTGTGAGACAACCGTTGCTATTACAGCGCTGTTTGGAAAAAGGAAAGGGTGATCAAACGCTAAAAACGCCCAACAACACACACATGCAGCCCTACCTTCATAGCTTCTCTTCTCTCTCACTCAACCTACCGTTTCTAGTTTGATTTCTCGCATTATCATTTCTGAAGGTTACGCAAAGTGAAAGAGTTTCTGATTATTCATCGCAATCGATTCATTTCTCAATCCGTTAGCGGTGAGCATTTTTCTATATAATTTTCGTTCGCTGATTTTGATTTTTTTTTCTCCAGACATTATTAGCTTCAATTCTTGGTTTAATGTTTCATAATGTTTTGCATTTGTAACTAGGAGGTTCGTCCCCTTGGATTATCATTTTTCTTATCATTTATGAATTTTAATTCAATTTGAATCTGATTCTCCAATTCTGAAGTTGGCTTTATCAAATTTGGTTGTGTTTGTGACTACAAAATGGGTTTATGTGGTTGCAGGTTAACAAGGTTGAGAGTGTAAACTTCTGAATCTGATAGATCTTTGGTTTGCTGTAATAAAATTTCTCCGAGAATAGAGAATTTGAGCTGGTTGGATGGAGGAAGACAAGAAGAAGAGAAAAGGCAAGAAGAAAAAGAACAAGCAAAGTAAAACCGTTGGGGACGGGCTGACTGCAGTTGGGGAAACGACATCTGGGGATCAAAATCTAGTAAATCATGGAAAGGGTGATGAACACAGTCAACTTTTGGAGACCGCAGATGTACAGAGTAGAAATGTTGTTGATTCGAATGGACATGGGCCAAATGGTAAAGAATGTGTAAGTTTTCCTTCAGTCAATGTGGATTTCTACAGCCATTGTTATCATTTTCGTTAAAACAAATTAGTGCTATTTATCCATATCTCTCTGAATTCAATTCTTGACTCATGTTTCTAGGTGTGTAAGACTTCATTATGCAAGGTGTATATGGTCACTGAAAGAATACTTGTCTTAAATAGTCATATGCATAGGAAATTACTTATGCAAATTACAGGTTTCTTTGATGATTGGTAAGAAGGTTAATAATCTGATGATGGATATTTATCAGTTGTTGCACTTGATAGGCTCCTTGGGATTTCATTTGATGGTTTTCATCCATCTTGATATCTGAGGTCCTTTAGGTGAATTTAGTAGAGCTAAAATTTAAATTTATAGTTGTATTTGTTGTTCTCCTAATGTTGCCAAGTCACTGCACGCAATAAAATGTCAATGAAGATCATAATACCTTCTACAATCAATATAACACTATCTAATAACTCAAATTGGTGAATTTTTATGGCTAACGTCAGCTTGGTTGTGAATCTTCCTTAGATAGCAAATTTGTTTGAACCTCTCAAGAGATTTGGATCTTGATGTGTTCTTCTGCCAGCGATTGTGGCTGACTTGTCTGTTTGCGTAATCTTTATATTGCATTTTTATTCATTGGCTATGGCTAAGTTGGTTCTTTATTATGTTTATAAATGTTTTTGCGCACCCACACACCCACTACACACACACTGTCTCACAAAGAGTGACACACGTACCTCACCACATATGTCTATTTCATTTGTGGACATGTGAATATGTTGCTAAAGTAAATGGTGCTACCTTTTGAGAGGCTATCCCAGAAGAGATTATTCAAAATTTGAGAAATGAAAATTACATGCATGTAAAGAAAGAGGTAATAAGTCCCAAAAAATTTGTTTTGCAGATACCTGTATACATGATTTTATGGTCTGAAAACATATATCCTGTCTTTCCCAGGTCATATCAGAAGAGAGAATCAAAAAATTGAAAGAAGAAAATGACATGCATGTTAAGAAAGAGGTAGTCCAAAATTTTATCTTAGAGATATCTGTTCTCTGATTAAGTGTTCGAATTAGAAATATTGTTATTAGTTTGAACATGTATAACTTATCTTTTCACAGGCTATATTAGAAGAGACAATCAGAAAATTGAAAGAAGAAAATGATATGCACATTCAGAAAGAGGTAATATGTTTTAGATGTTATCTGAGATGTCTGTTCTTTGTATGAGCATTTTTTATATTGCAAATGTATTTATAGTTTGAACATGTATGTCCTATCTTTCCACAGGCTATATCAGAAGAGATGCTTAGAAAAGTGAAAGAAGAAAATGATATGCATATTCAGAGAGAGGTAATATATTTTAAATTTTCTCGAAAGAGTTTCTGTACTTTGTTTAAGTGTTTATGTTATAAGTGTTTTTGAAGTTTGAACACATATAGCCTATCATACTGCAGGCCATGTCAGAAGAGACAATCAGACAATTGAGAGAACAAACTGAAATGTGCATTCAAAAAGAGGTAAATACTTTAGATGTAATCTAAGAGACGTCTGTTCTTTGTTTAAGCATTTACAGTTTGAACAAGTATTGTCTATCTTTCCATAGGACATATTAGAAAAAGACTCGTAAAACATTGAATAAAAAAAATGATATGCCCATTAAGAAAGAGGTAATTTATTTTAAACTTTTTCAAGAGAGATTCTGTGCTTTGTTTAAGCATTTATGTTAGAAATTTTTTTGAAGTTTGAACACATTTAGTCTATGTTTCTACAGGTCATGTCTGCAGAGACAATCAGAAAATTGAAAGAACAAAATGATATGCATATTGATATCTGTCCTTTGTTTAAACATTTATATTACAAATATTTTTGAGTATCTTTATAGACAATCAGAAAATTGAAAGTACAAGATGATAAGCACATTCAGAAAGAGCTAATATATTTTAAATTTTATCTGAGAGACATCTGTTCTTTGTTTACGCATTTATATTGCAATTGTTTCATAGTTTTTTTGGAAAAAAAAATGTTTCTATAGTTTGAACATATATATTCTATCTTTCCACTTTTATCTAAAAAGAAATAGACTATCTCTCCACAGGCTTTATCAAACCAGACAATCAACAAACTGAAAGAAGAAAATAATATGCACATTCAGAAAGAGGTAATATATTTTAAATTTTATTTGAGAGCTTTCTATCCTACTTATTTGTATCATCACTGTCTACTATATTCTGGAATATAACCAAATGACAACTTCAATTGCTCCCTCGAAACTCAAGATCAACTTATTTACATGCCATAGAATCAGACAACAACTATAAAATTATCCTTTAAACCTTAAAATAACCCAGATCCTGTAAGGAATACATGCTGCAAAGCATCCAAAATCACATAGCCCCTGTCCAATAATTGTAATCCAGGAGACTAAGGATTTGGAGCCACAAAGGACCATAAATGACACCTTCCATAATTTCAGGCTATCAATTCCTCAGAGTATTTTAATTTTGTGTTGTGCAAATGAATGATTAGTTACAACAGACAATCAACTATTTCAAAAGAAGAAAGTAGTAAGTTTATGCTTCTGAGGAGATACAACTCTAGGAACCTCTTTTGAAATGTGTGGTTGGAGGCTGTAAAAGTGCATATCCTTATGATGGGCTAGAATGAGTCTATCCAGTATGAAAAGGATTTATCTAAAAGTAAATAAATTAATAAGTGAGCCCTTCATTAGTCTGATCAAAGTTAATAAAGAAACGGGGGAGTAAGGAGAGAGGAACGTACAAAGTGCATTTTAAATATTATTTAGTCAGAAGATATTATCTATTTCAAGATTTGATTTTCATCTATGATTACTTAAATATTCTGTGGTATAAATTATATCTTATTTTTAATTAGTACAGATTCCTCATTACTAGACATCATTCCTGGGAGACCATTTTGCCTTATTGTGCTTTGCACATTTAGAAACTATGCATATGGAGGTGGAGATAATGTGATTTTAATTTATATTTGAAGAACCAACCTGGAAATGTTTGGCAAAGATTTATGGATTTCTTAATTCCTACTGTTTGTGTTGCAATTGTATATTTCTTTTACAGGTTAATTTTGAAGAGACCATAAATCAGTTAAGAAATGAAAATGAATTGCAGACACAAAAACAGGTAGTTTAATTTGAATTGAACAACTTTGGCGACAAATGTGTGCATGGCTCTTATTTATATTTTACCTTTGAGTTATGTTATTCTTCTATGTTTAGCTACAGACCAATATGTTTAACTTCATACTCTGCAGGATTGTCTGGAAATGAGGATTGCTCAATTGCAGAGTGAAAAGGATTCCTTAATTCAAAAAGAGGTGATTACTTAATTGGTTTTTTCTCCTTTAGAAAGGATTTGGTATATTCTGTTTGAGGCATTGATACATATATGCACAAACCAGCTTTGCTTGCATTTGTCTTTCTTATCAATATTGCACATCTGAGGAATCAGTTATCAAGAAATTTATAGCTTATTATATGCAGGCTGGATTGGAAGAGAAAGTCAATCAATTGCTGAATGAAAAATCAAATTTGAGCCAGCAAGGGGTATGCTTTCTTCATGAACAATATCAATCATTCCTAACACTCACTTCCATTTTTTCTTGTACTGATTCTCTTTCTCTCCTTCTACCTGTTCACTGTTTGAGTTCTTTTTAATGAAAGTTGGGTTGGCATTCTGAATCCAGTGTACATTGTTTGACAGGAGAGTTTAGAGGAAAGAATAAAACTCCTTGAGGTAGATTTAAGTTCTTCTATCGATGAGGTAAGAACTTATCTATTTTCCTGTGTGATTTTATTGGAAATATTATCTAGCTAATTAATTAGCTTCATTTTCATTGGGTAGATTAGCTGTTGAAATTATGTAGGTGTTCTTCTGTGGTTGGCAAACTATTATACGCTAACAAATGGTTTTTATTTTCATTTTCTCTAGTCCTTTTAGAAGCATAAATAAGGATTTTAGGCACTGACATAAGTTAATTTCAATTAGTGGAAACTTTGACACAGCCATGTGGCCGGTCAAATGCAAAATGTGTTGGTCAGATGCCTAGCCACCCATAGTTAAGTTGGTTAATTGGCTTAAAAAATACCCATGTAGCTAAAAACTATAAGATATAAAACCATTATTGGAGCTGTAGGTGAAGGCAGGCCTGGGAATGGTTTTATATCTAACACGTCCCCCACACGAAAGCCCTTTGGGCTTGAAGTGTGAACAAATCATAGGCCCACTTATACCTTGTGCTGAAATTTCAATTTAATTGAGAAAGTGGGGGCATAAGGATTCGATCTCCTGACCGCTTGGTCAAAGAGGCTCTGATACCATGTCAAGAGCCAATTCAACCTAAAAGCTTAAGCTGTTAGGTGAAGGCCCAAGAATGGTTTTATATCTAACAAAAACATCCAAGTGAGTTTTGTCAGCACAATATTGAATATGTATATTTTTTACACACTGGTGTTTTCTGAGCCAATTTACCTAGTAGGCTAAGGGTAGTTATGGTGTTTGGCCAACTTATTTTGCTTTTGACTAAGGTTTGGTGGCTGTGATACTGTTTTGTGAGAGAAAAGCGCCAAGTGGGTTAATTTGAAGCACTTTCTGATTGTTAAGGAAGGTTTCTGTAGATTTTAGAAATAAAGGAGAGATGCATGTTATTTTAGCTAAATCCAAGAGAGGTTGGAGTAATTTTCTTTTTATTCTTCTATAAAAGAACTTTTAACATCATTTTTCATAATAACAGTTTACCAGTTATTATGAGAATAAGAATCAATAGAATTATGATAAATGTGTGATTTATTTTTTTTGTGAACTTGTCGCTTAGTAGAGGCATATCCTGTGCTTATTTTACAGAACTCAGCTAAAGAAACTTATTTGAATCTGAATGGTGACATTAGTAGACTACAAGTGCAGGTATGTACCTCTGTATTTACATGAATACTTTGATCGAAGTGGTTAATTGAAATATTAAATAATATTATGCAGTTTTTCACTTGATGTAATAATCGTATATCAGTCAAGTGCCTATTGTTTTTCATGTATTTGCTATTAAGACTGAATTGAGTCCAGCAATTCTGGACTTCTTTTCTGAGTTCGGGTGAGAAGCTATCTGGTGAGACAATAAGGCAAACATCTCTTTTCTTTTTCATATTTGCATATGTTTGCATTCCTTCATTCCTTGTCTTAATGATATTTTTCTTCTTTTATATATGTAATGAAATTTGCAGTTTTATCATTTATAAGCATAAGATCAGATTCTCTACAATCTTCAGTTAATGTGGATGAAATTACTAATTTATTTATTTCCCTAAAAAATTTCATGCCTAAACATTCTGGCTAATTGCTGTAACAATTCTTGCTTTGTACTTTTTACATGTTTTGTTACTTATTTTGTAGAAATCATTCATTTAGGTTATGTAATTTTTGTTGCAATCTTTGATCTTCATTCAACATGACAGCCATGATATTTAATCAAGTCTTTCCTTTTTTTCTTTCTTTACTCCAATGAATCCTACGCATTGGCTTCCCTAATTGCACTCAAAATACTGTTATTTGGTCATGGTCATTTCACAACAAATATGTGTTTGTTCTGATATGGAAATTAAAACAAAGTTTGGCAGCTGGCAGAGTTGGAAGAGTCCAGGAATAGTCTGTTGCTAGAAAACCAGCGATTGATGGAAAATGTGCCAGGTCTTCAGTTAGCAATTCAGAATCTTGGAAAGAGTAGCTCTGCTTCTTCCCGCTCAGTAGATGCATCTGCAAAGGTCAGTTTCTTGGTACCTTCTATTACATGGTAAAAATTTACATGATTACCTTAATGCATAGGAAAATAAGTTTTTTAGGCTTTTTAATAATCTTTGAAAACTGAATTGAAAGGATCATGGAGACTTATATATATGATTACATGGAAAATGGCCTTTTGGTCAATAGAGGTTGACTCCGGAATAGTACACCATGACTGCTACAAGTGACATTTGGCTCTTGTGGCACATTCATCCTTCTGGAAATGAAGGTGGAGGGTGACCTACTGTGTCCTAAACCTGTCAAAGTCCACAATGTTTTCGAGCTTTGCCTATTTTAGCAGCTTATGAACATAGTTATTTCCTTTTTTCTAGCATTTCATTATTCTTTTAATCGTGGGATAGGACAATGTTTCTGAGCATGAGGACTTGAAAAATCAAATTGAAGCAGCCCGTATGCTGGTGGAGAAATTGGTTGAAGAAAATGCAGGACTTGTTGAGAAGGTAAAACACTGGATTTTGAGATTGTGGTCTATGCCTATCACCAAATTCCAATAACTTTGTTACAGATCTGATATTTATATATAATTCAGGTAAATGAATTATATGTTGAGCTGGATCAACGAAGTGCAACAGCTGAATTGTCTGGAGCCACTGTGCCGGATGGGATGACTGAATATGCTGAACCTGCTGGTGTTGCTATTCCTATACCTGAATCTGAAGAGATTACATCTGTATCAGCTCAGGAGTTGGATTCTTTGGAAGATGTTCCAGTTCAACATAAGAATGACACCATTGATGCCAAGAATGTTGCTGGGGTGGTTTCAGACTCTTTAGTGTCTGACGGCTCTGGAGAAATTGTGCAAATTCCATTGGATGACAATGAAGTGAGGGATCAAGAAGAGTTGGAGGATGCCAAGAATGTGGAAAAGGATGTTGTCCCAATTACAGATGCTCCCCTTATTGGCGCTCCATTCCGGTTGATATCATTTGTCGCCAAGTATGTTAGTGGTGCTGACTTGGTTAACAAAAGCAGTTCAGACGCTAGTCATTGACTTTCCGTTATTGGGTGACACAGACCGTAACTTCATACTAGGAAGAAAATACTAATAGGTTGGCCTAAATTGGGCCATTATACACTTATTTTCAAATCCATTCTTTTGACATTTAGATCTGTTAGTGTGAGCTGCTGGGAAAGAGGATCAAGAGTTATTTACTGTATTTGTTGTATTTGTAGTACTTCGGGTCTAACCTTTGCTATAACCAGTTTTTGTATAAGGATAATTTTAACTATAAATCATGATTCAGCATATGCTTTACATTATTGTTGCTATTGGAAAAATTATTCTTTAATAGACGATATCATCACGAGCAATCTTGTATAGTTGATAACTAAGGCGCGCATGGCGTATAATTAAGTTATACTTTTCTGTCATGATGCTATCTTTTATAATTAGGATTATTTAAGATTTTGCCCTTTTAAATTTGACATACTGAATACTGAAAAGAGAAGCTCAAGTCACTTATATTTTTTCCCTGTTTATCAAGATTATGTTTTATTTTAGTTAATTTATAAAATCCCCTATCAATGGATGATGTGGAAAACTAGTGTTGACAAAGAAAAATAATAAACAGAAACCCAAAAAAGATATTATGATACTGATTTATTGAAGTACATATCCTCAATAATATTCTATCATACAAGAAATTTGAACTATCACCTAAGTAATTGCTTAGAGATACGAGTTTGTAGCAATCATGGGAAGGTGGAAGAAAAAAAAAAAGTGAAATGCTAAAATTGTACGTACTTTTAAAAACAATACCTTAAACGATTCAGATGACCAAGCACGTTTTTTACACTTGGCATTGGATTCAAAATGTTCCTGCAGTCTCTGTTAATTGCCTTTAGAAAATATTACGTATCTAAGTGTCTTCCTTTACTTGAGTGTTTATATCTTGGCTTAAACTTGAGTATGGGAATACCTGTACTTGTCCTCAGAGAATGATGGTTGGTTCTCAGAATTAGATTCTTTGATTTCTTCAATCATCTTAACGACTTCCTCCATTGAAGGTCTCATGTCAGGCACTTTCGCAACACATGCCATTGCCAGTTGCAGCATCTGCACCAATTCTTCTTCAATATTTTGATACCTCATTAGCTCAACATCAAACACTTCAGCAGTCCATTCCTCCCTAACAACAGATTGCACCCACCTTGGAAGATGAACCACATCATCATGCCCTGAATACTGAATTGGCGGTTTGCCGGTCAGCATCTCAAGAAGGACAACCCCAAAGCTATATACATCAGATTTTTGGGTGCGTTTTCGCCCTTCAATAACCTCGGGTGCTCGGTAGCCTGGACCTGTATTGTGGACTGAGGTAGTGATTAGAGGAGTTAAGCCAAAATCTGATATGCAGCCTTGAAGGTTTACTGTGAGAAGGATATTAGATGATTTTATATTGCCATGGACAAATTTCCTTCCACTGACAGTGTGGATATGGGCAATTCCCCTAGCAGCTCCAAGTGATATCTCCAGTCTGGATTCCCAATCTAGCGGAGTTCTGCCAGTTTCCCTGCTTCCTGTAATTCACATGGTAATGGTATGGTCAGAAATTGCGGCAACCAGGAATAAAAGCTATGTCTATAGATGACTAAGACTTTAAGAGCAAGTTATACATGGCTTTTTTTTACACATAATAAAAACTCAGCTGACTAAGTGTATACTTGTTTGTTGACATGCACAACAATATATAGATATGTTCTTCTACTAATATTTGCAGAGCCAAACATGAAACCAGATGTGGATAATTGAACATAAAACAAGGTACTGTATATGGTAAGAAATGGCGGTATGGCAATTTTTGAAAAAAAATAGAAGTATGAGTATGCTACGTGTTTTATATATATATATATATATATATATATA
>QAOA01000712.1:614578-682956 GCA_003255065.1 Cercis canadensis | reverse complement strand
CCCCCCCTCCCCCCGCGCTCGCTCGTGCGTGGCAGCCATCGGTAGTCACAACTCGCCATTTTGCCCCTATACCCAAATAAAAAAAAAAAATAAAAAAAAAGGCTGGAGAGCATTTCCGGTGCAGGTACGCGTATTACGTTTCGAAAATGCACCGGAAACGGGTACGGCAAGGAAATTGCCGTTTCGGTGCAACATAGTGGCAATGCCAATGATACCTTGAGCCACAAGGAATCAGAAAAAAGTAGTCGATGAAGAACTTACCATGTAATAATCTGGCAAAGCTGCCAGCCATTATGTAGTCGTAAACCAGTAGCTTTTCGTCCTTGGAATAGTAGTAAGCACGAAGAGGAATAATGTTTGGGTGCTGACCAATCCTTTGCACAGTCTCCATTTGCTGTTCAAATTCTTTTTTTCCTACCAACACTTCTTTTAACCTCTTCACAATCACTGCAGTACCATCCTCCAAGATGGCCTTGTAAGTTGTCCCACAACCTCCCTTCCCAAGCACCTCAGCAGAAGCTCTTAATAAATCCTCAAGATCAAAACTATAAGAACAACCTTGAAAAAATATTAGCTTGTACTTCTCAGGTTCTTGCACTCCACTCCCAAAATCCTCCCTAAGCTTCTCATCCTTCTCTTTAGGAGCATCATTCTGTGAGACATCTTTTTTCTTGAAACAGCACAATACTAGTATCAGAAGCAGAAGAAACAGCAGGGCGAAACCCCCCAATGCAATTGCAACTATAATTCCTTTACTCAGCTTCTTGCTGGAGGGAGAAGTATAGAGGGAAACTGAACAATGTTTCCGCAGTGGTGGTCCACATAACATCAAATTCCCTTTGAATGAAGACTCAGAAAACTTATGGAAGGCTAAAGGGATTGAACCTATAAAGTGGTTGTAGCTTAAATTCAAATTCTTAAGCCTTGGAAGGTTAACATCAGGGATATGTCCAGTGAGAGAGTTATTCTGGAGGTTCAATTCAGTTAGATATTTCAAGTTTCGAATCGAGGCTGGAATTTTTCCTGTAAAAGAGTTGTAGGAAAGATCAACGAAGTTAAGCCTGAGAGAGAGAAAATGAGGAATATCACCAGAAAAGTTGTTATGCTGCAAGTATAGGAAGCGGAGAGAAGGAAGAGAAAGTATGTCAGGTGGAAGATTCCCACTGAGGGTGTTGGACCGAAGACTGAGGGCTGTGAGGCCATTCAGCCTACCAAGGGTGTTGGCTGGGATACAACCACGCAGTCCAGTGGCCGGAAGCCGAACAGCAATCACATGAGAGCCGTCTGAACTGCAAGTAATTCCCACCCAACAAGCGCACATTGAGGTAGCATGCTTCCAATTCACTTTTTCACCATGATGAACTGCACCAACAAATTCAAGGAGGGCTTGTTTTTCTGCATTTAGATCAGCTGAAGTTTGGGAAAACAAAAGCAGCAGGAAAAAGATAAGTATTGTAACAAAGTAGGACATTAGCATCATAGAGTATGCTTCTTCAGAGCTCTATCAAGTTGCTTGAGACTGATTCTCTACACTTGGCAATTCTGCTACTTTCCCTGACAAGGCTAATTTTCACAATGTCAATAATATTACAGATCATACAAGACAACTTAATTGTAGCTAAGCATGCAAGAAAATATGAAACTTTAGCTGTCTTAGTTCTTGATAAAGGATGTTTTTAATCGATGATGAATCTTAATGAAGATGTACATTTTGGCTATCATCTATTCTAACTTCCGGGCATCATGTCACAGATTAAAAGTTCTAACACTTTATTTAATAACTATAAAATGTGGTCATTAAATTGAACTAAGAGCATCAGAGTTTATAAGTCGTTAGAAAGACAAAAAGCAAAAGTATAACCAACCCCCTTTATTCTCACTTAATTTCATTCAAGATGCAAAAGAAGATGCTGAAAGAATCTCTTTCTTAGCTTTATTAAAATTAGTCTCTCATTATTAAAAGTAATTAGATCAACATCGGAAAGGAAAAATACCAAGGATTTCCTAAAATTATTTGCACAAAAGTTTAATGCAAGATCCAGCTTCAATTAACCTCATATCTATGAAAACTACAACAAAGAAAAATCTCATAATGAAACATATACTACAATTTTTTTTTGAATAAAGAAAAAAATCTTCTCATAAAAAATTGAGTACACAAAGAGAGTACAAATAAACAGAATCTTGTTTTCCATTAGATTGCAAAGAGAGTACACAAAGTAATAAATGTTTATATCTCGTGTTAAGTAACTTCATTTTCCATGAGATTTGATTTGACTCTCTTGACATCCCCAACCGCCAAACAGGAACAATGCCAAGTCAAACGACTTACGGTAAAGAATTTTAGCTTAGTTTAGGTCACATTTTCTTAGAAACTTAACTCTAATTTTCTAAGCATCCAAAGCTTAAAATAAAAAATTATAAACTAGTGTAAGGAACAGAGCAGAGCAGAGCAGAACAGACTCTAGTAAACAACTGTAAGTGTTGTCATAATTAGATCCAGCTTCAATTAATGAAACATTTATTAGGAAATTTTCTGAATCAAGAGAAAAACTCCTCGTACAAAAATTTGACAAGTAAACAAGTTTTTCTTCGCAGAAAATCAACGGATTCTGGCCTTCAGTTTGTAAGCAAAGTCGACAACCTAATTTGTCTCAAGTTTCATAGTATTTTTGGTCCTCCGGAGAAGTGAAAAAGAAAAATAAATAAATAAAATAAATAATAGCGGAACAAGACTTCACTTCACAAGTAATTAAATAACGAGTTTCAAACTCTATTTTCTGAGACTTCTTTTCCTTAACATTCTCAACCGCCAAACAGGAACAAAATGCACAGGAATTTCGCTTAATTTTCTTATACTAAACTCGAAATGCAAAGAAAACTAACTCCAAAATTTCTAAGCATCCAAAGCTTGAAATCAACAGGATATAGTAACAAATTTCACAACTCAGCGAGCTGCAAGCTTAATTTTCCATGAGATTTCTCATTTCTTTCTCTTGAAATTCTCAACTGCCAAACAGGAACAATGTACATAGTTTTCGCTTAATTTTTTGCTCAGAGTAAGCTTGTTCGTAATACAAAAAAAGAAAACAACCTCTGAGCATCAAAAGCTTAAAATAAAGCAAGTAACAAAAAAAAACACGAATTCAGTAACAGAAATGCAAAGAATGAGAGATCAAAACCTTGAAATTGGAGGAACAGAAAGCGAAACAAGCATTGGAGCAGGTGCAGAGGTTGAAGAAATTCATGTTGGAAGCAGACAGACGAGAGCGAGTTCAGAGAAGATTAGGAATAGGATTGTGCGAAATGGAGACAAGGAGCGATACTTTGAGGTTTTTGTTTTGCTTTTTATTTGGTTGGAGAATGGAATGGGGAGCTTTAACGGCATTGCTTCAAGAACACGCCAAAAGAGAGGCTTAAAGCGTTGGAATAGAAGCATTAGTACTACTACTAGTAGAAGTGGTACTATTAGGCTTTGTTTGTTCGAGATTCTGGAGGCAGAGATTCAACGTTCAAGTGAGGATAGTAAATAATGCCATTTTATTTTTGCAAGTTAGAGAGGCTTCTTCGTTAAACCAACGTAGTGGCAGTGGCATCCAACCCAAAATGTGTCAGTGTGATACAATTACACAAACACAAGCATTTGCAATGTGTCGCAGATCTCCATGTTGGATACAAAGTAGGAACTCGAATTGCACAAGCAACAAAAATGAGCTATGAGCCAAGTTAGAATACTCAGACTTCAAATATTAAGTTAGATTGGTCCGAACTAAAAAATATAATAAATGAAGAAATGATCCAAAGTCTTTTTATCTGCTACAAAGGGCTATTTATAAATGAGAGTTAAAGAGTATTATGGTGATATACAAATATTGACTTTAGTGATTTTAGCCCTTAGCTAAATGAACTTCTAATCTTGATAGGCCCATTAATGAGGATATCTACACTATGATTATTGTCCTTTTCTTACTATGCTTTTACCTTTTTTACTTCTTGGCCTGGATCACATAGATCAAATTAATATTAATCTTAATAATACACTTAGTTGCATTTGTTATTGTAATCTACCTAACATTGCGTGCTATAACTAGATGGTCAATGCATACCAATCATTAAGACACCAGTTTAAACACTCAAAAAGGTGCATAATAAAAGAAAAATGAAAAGGGTCAAGGCCAAGAAAGATACGTATGATGGGTTAATTAATTCCAATTCCAAACAATGCATTATTTATATTTCAGTGTATATATATAAGATTGTGTTTCTCTTTTGTTGGCTTTGGATACCAGCTTATGAATTAAATGGGGTTTTAGAAGGGCTTTGGAATTTAGATGGTATCAATGACATAAGGCCGAACAGCTCCAATCAATGGGCCTCGAAGATATGGTTTGCTAA
The DNA here is from genome assembly GCA_003255065.1 of Cercis canadensis. Classification (NCBI taxonomy): domain Eukaryota; kingdom Viridiplantae; phylum Streptophyta; class Magnoliopsida; order Fabales; family Fabaceae; genus Cercis; species Cercis canadensis. Next base: position 678,561 of record QAOA01000712.1, on the reverse strand, counting down.
ATAGTCCCCCATAACTAGTGTAGAAGAATTCCACTACTAAAACGGTAAAATTCACCCACCCTCTATGTGTTGCATTTTGTGACTTCCATTTCCAAATCCGTTAAAGGAAGATTCATTATTCTAAGAGCTCGAAGATATACTTTTGATTTCAATGTATACTTTTACTTGAATTTCTGTTTCATTTATTAGAAAAAGGGGAAGAGAGTAGACACTAAGAATATTACACACTTTGACTTTTATAATTAAACCAAGTGTCACATACTTTATTTTTATAATTAAAAGGGATGCTACTGGACTTACGAGTCATTGACTATTATTCTCATTCTTTTTTTTCATTTGTTAATACTCAATAAACTCACTAGCCATTGTTACAGTAAAAAATCAAAATATCTTGTTAAAAGATATAATCTCCTACATAATTTCTTCAAAGCTCACACACAAGGCAATCCTCTCACGCTTCTTCTTTCTCCGAGGTTTCCTCTCACTCCCTTCCACGCTAACTTGGGCGTTTGAGTTGGCGCCGGAGCTCCGGCTCCGGCCTCCCTGGACTGTACTTCTCCCTCCTGTGCAGGTTGCTCAGCATCAACATTGGCGCCGTCTGTGGGGACGATATTCATTTCCTGTTATCACCACATCCAATTGCTGGTGTTCTCATCGGAAATCGGCTTCTGTCGGCATCCATGGCTATGAGAAATCAGATCCTACTTCGATCACCACTTTTGATCAATTCCCAAGATAGCGATTGTGAATTCTGCTTAAGATTGATCTTCGATTAATTCTCAAGAAGGTGACTCTTCTGCTTACCGTTGAATTTGGGCATAATCAAAAGTAACTAAAATATCAGTTCCAATCCCTGGATGCATAGTTCAATAGGTCGAAGTTAGAAGCTCAGAAGGTAAACTCCTTACTTTCTCTCTCTATTTGCCTCTCTCGAGGTGGAAATTTTGAACACAGCTGCGGTTATTAGATAGAAGTAGACATCCTGCGTTATCTTGATTAATTTTGATGCCTTTTCTTTTAAAATTAGAATACTTTGAGATTACCCAACCTCAGAAAGGTTCTCTACAAGAGGTAAAATCCTGATAAAATGCCTAATCAAGTAGAGATTCAAGCAATTTGAAGCTTGAAGCTTGAAAAATCGAACATGCATGCCAACTGTTTGACAAAATGCCTGAATCCCTTAGGAAGAGTACTAAAAAGAGTCATCTTGCAAATGCAAAATCTCATAAGAGCATAGAATTTATTCCAAACAACTTTGTTTTCGATATCTTATATCTAAGGAGCTGGTGAAATGATTACTCAGTTGAATTACTTCTTAATATTGGAGACAATGGATTGTTTGCTCTATATATTCTTGTTGTACAAAGTAGAGAGTGTAGCAAGAACAGCAGAATCTCACATGGCAGTGTGTAGCATTTTGCATCTGTACTGTCTCCCCTTGTCATGATAGTATTGTAATTGCCCTAGTGTACACTCATTCTGATCCAGCGCATAGCACTGGTATTTAAGGATTGATTGTGATATTAATATGCTAGATACACCTTACTATTCGATCTATTGCTGCATAAAAGAAAGTGCAAGGCATGCTATTTGCATATTTTACATGTAAACTCACCTTGAAATCTGGTTTTTTGGGTCCAGAATACCCAAGCTAGCTGCTGGTTTGTACCACAACAACTTACACACACATTGCTTTCATCTTGAAAATTTGCCTCCAAGGTGTTTGATAAAAGTCCTAGGTGCCTAAGCTTGCATTCTGTTTGTGGGTTTTAAACGCCCAAACTACTATGCTGCACCATATTTATTTTCATTTGGTGCCATTGACATTAAACTTTGAGTAGCTATTTTGCACACTCATGAGCATGCCTCTAAGGTGTTTGATCAAATTCCCAATTTAATTGCATGCCGAGCAACTAGCTATTTTCTTGACTTGTAATGTTTGAGCCTCCGTGGAGAGCATTGAAGCCTGCTGCCCTAGTAGAGCTTGTGATTTAGTCACTTCTAGTCCTGAGAAGTTACAGCCATTCACTCCCCAATGATGAAACACACAATTCATGAACTCATGCCCTGACTAAGCACACATCATAGGAGCATTTCCAAATATTTGCTAGAATGTCCCTTAGGACAATTTACATATTCATGTATGCATGCAGATATTTGTGAACAAAACTAGTTGTTGGATTCTCATGATACATCTGTGATTCATAGAGCACTCATATTCATACTTGCAATCCCATTTGCTTTGCATTGACAGCATGAAAACTCACATGCATGGGCTGCTAAGCATCTTGAATTCTGGACAATTGATTGTTATATTCGGTTGCTACCATGATGTAGTATTGGGCCCAATCAGCAAGGATTTGGGGACAGAATTAGGGATTTGAGGGGAGAGATTGAGATAGGAACAGAGAGTAGGGTTCTAATACGTAGAAACCTCTGATAACTGAAATTATAATCTGAAAAGCTGCTGCTTACAGTAGATCTTAGGCTATTTATACTAGGGTTTCTAAGTCTAGTTCTAACCCGGCCCAACAGTACACAAGCTCAAATCTAATATAAGTCCAGAAATTAAAAGGGGTCACATGCTAGACACATGACTACTTAAATAAGATTAAAACACACATACAAAATAGAAAAGGCAGTAAACATTGATGCTCCTGCATCATACCATTATGTTTAAATTGATAAGTGATTTATCCGTGGAAAGGCTCGCCCTTTATATGCACTGGCTACAGCATACTGGACCATATTTGCACGAGTATATTTGTAGCACTTGACATTTTGCCACACGCATCACGTGGTGCTCTAGCCATTGAGGCAAGTGGAACTAATTAACCAAGGCTCAAGTATTTATATTATCAACTTAGTCTTACTTGGAGTATGAAATTGAACCAATGATAGGACAATGTCCTTTTGATTTGTTTATCTGCACTTTCATGTTATTTGACATGTTTTGCTATCTTGTTTGCATGTTCATTGGTTTAGTGGGAGCGAGGAAGTCTACATTGCACATACACTCAAGAACTTGCCATTTCCCAACATAACACACGCAAAGTGCATCACATGCTTAGAAAAATCCAATTCAGCATGACTTATTGTTTCACCAATTGCTACTGCCATATTAGCAATCTTTTATTGTTTGATACGCCAAGCAACATATTTATCCTGTTTTAAATGCATGAATTTAGCTGTGGAACTGAACCACATTTTATATGTGGAGCTGAATGCATATTTTATATGTGAGTCAGATTTTTAAAACTGGAGTAGTATTGCTCTCAAGCTACTACATGTAGCAAAACTTACACATTTTCATGCCCTGTTTATATTGGTTTCAAGCTGTCCCATCGGGGCTGTTGTCACAAATTTTTCTTTGAAAGTTTTCAGTTCTTTGGGAGGAAAACTTATATATTATTTTTATTGGAGGCCAGCACATTTAGCTACCAGTCAAGCACCCAGGAGCTTGGCTCGCATAAAATTTCAAAGAGTTTGAATTTCATAAAGACCTCAAGCTAGCAAAAGCAACATGTAAAGCATAAAGATTTTCATGTTTGACATTCATACTATTATAGTGCTTTCTTGAGAAGAAGAGCCTGAAGTCTTAAAAACATAGACACACATATTAGATGCTTGTCAGTAGAGTAAAATTCCCAAGTGTTTTTCTGCCATGGAAATACATCTTGCTGTTAACTTTTCCAGCACATCTTTATGTGCCCAAAATTTTTTAGAATAACTCTGCTCTTTAAAGCAAAAATGCTTGACAAATTGCTTGTTTACTTGGTCCTAGCCGAAGCCATTCCGGAACTAGACAAAGTCCTCCTGCTCAAGTTACACTTTAGGGTGACCCTACCATAATTGGCTCACTGCACTCATGTCACAAACTACTTGCTCATAATACTCGCATTGCCCTTCTTCATGTTGCGATTTACTTCCTCTAAATTTTGTTACAATTTTCAAGCTACCTACTTTCAATGTAGTCACAAGTGAAATTTCTCATGTTGCCAAAACTCAGGCCACATAAAACTGCTATCTCTTGCAGAGCATCTCATATTATTTATGCTGCAGCATGCTTAGAAAATTCATATGGCCAAATTGCAAACTAGTCACTTCTTGTGCATTGCACATACATCTCTTGGATGGAACCAAGAATGCTAGCTGAGAACTTCTATATTTAATCAAAAGTATGCTAGGGGTGAGAACACAGGGATGCAGATGACTACAACTTACTTGCATTTGTAATTGGAGCTTCAGCTCAGAGCCTAAAATCTAGTTTATAGAAGTAGAATATGTCATTTAAATTATTTTTGGTGGAGCATAAAAGCTGTACCCGCCTATGTGTTCTGGAATTTCTCGTCTATGAAGTTCTATTTTGGCTGTTGTATAACTCACAGTCTATACTCTCAAGATCATGACTACGTGAGACACATGTTCGCCTCACTGCTTAATGCTTATATGACTGTCATATGATTTATATATCTAATTGCAAATGCTATACAAGATGATGGGAAAATTAGTAGCAACAGCTGCAAATCTCTTTGCGGAGCAGAAAAATAGTAAAGTGGTTATGCACACTAATTTAAATGCTCTGTTTAGCATGTGATTTTTGTAGAGCTGCATTTATCTTTGTCCAATAGCCACGGCAGCTAACAAATTTTTATGATATATTATGTGCTTACACAATTTACTCTCTTTGAATTTCTAAGGAAAATGTGGAAGAGCCATCTACCCGACCTCCGATCTCCAAGGTCATTAATGTGGAAGAGCAATCCACTCGACCTCCGATCTCCAAGGTCATCAATGCGAAGCAATCCACCTAGAGGTGCAGAAGCAACTCACCCGACCTCCAGCCTCTAAGGTCATCAACAGTGTCGAAGCAATCCATCTAGAGAGGGTAGAGGCTGACCTCCCCATTTGACCTCGAGGACTTTATGAACAAACAAAGACCAAGGCCCTTCACAAACGATGAAGTGTAATCATTTAATAATGCCCAACTATAAAACAGGTACAAGCATTTCAAGTTGCTGTCTTGCAATCTATTTACATCGTTCCCAAGCATCCTACATTATTGCCCTATTAATAGCTTGCTTATATCTATCGCTTTACACTCCAATGCGACTTTCTTCATAAGAATTTTACTGCAATGCTGCTTAATGCAGCAAACTCTATTATAATACAGCTTAAAGCTAGCTAACTTCATTGCAATGCTTTTGGAAGAACTCTAGTATTAACTTGCTTTATGTAACCCTATAAGAGTAAAACTATAGGGATGCCATATAAATTTCCTAGAATACTATAAGCTCTCAACCAAGAAGCCAGACCGCCAAGGTCCTAGATACACCAATACTTCCAAGTCAATCAAGCTCCACAAACTATCAAGTGACTTGAATTGTATAAGAATTGAAGCCACTTCCAAGTTAGAAGTTAGGAAAGACAGAGAACCCGGTAAAGAAAGGTCCTCAAGGACAACATTGCCCCACTTGGCATTTGATGTTTAAATGTGCAAACAAACCTGCCCCACTTCAGGTATTCTTAATATACACGTACATATTTTTACTATTTGATTATTCAATAGCAGCAAGCTCTACATATTTTTATCTATCCTAGGTTGGTAAAGTTCATAACTATCAACTGCAAAATTTTGATATATATCATGAGCTTGTGCACTTCACCTTCTCTTGAATTTTGAGGAAAATGCAGCAGAGCACTCCACCCAAAGAAGTGTAGAAGCCCAAACAACAAAGTTAAATCAAGGGCCAATGCCCTCAAAGGACTAATGTCCTTCAAAGCTCTAACACGAGCTCAAGGGCCAATGCCCTCAAAGGACCAATGTCCTTCAAAGCTCTAAAATGAGCTCAAGCTCTAACACGAGCTCAAAGGCCAATGCCCTCAAAGGACCAATGTCCTCCAAAACAGTTGCAAGATCAACTATGAGTGCAAATACCGAGCTAAAGAATCAAAGACCTCAAACAAACTACCTCAGCTCCAAGTATTCTAAATGCATACTACTTACTACTGTAAGCGACGACTTTACATTTACCATTTTATATGAGATGCTGAATTGAGAAATGATGCAAGAAACAAGAAAATATATGCTCAGACACTATATTTGTCTGCATGGATGCTGTAAATTTCTAAAATGCATATAGGTGCAATTATTTGAATGCATAAAAGCATAATTATCTCTACATGGCATGTCTAATTTCATGACTCTTAGCGAGCATACAATCATAATACATGTTTCTAATATATTACTTGTCATGTACAACAGTTTATACTGAACGCTACATCACTTTCTCTAACATATCATTTTTTGGTTGAGACTTCTACCGAGCAGACCTCAGCCCTACACCTCTGCAGAGCTATTGCATGTACTATATTCATACAGCCTTTGGCATACAACTCTTGACTTAAACTTTGGTTTGCTGATTATACTCATGTAACTTCATGCACCAGACTTTGCATGCTACACCAATTTTTAAATAGAACTTGCTGCCTGTAGAATTTATGTACAAATGGAGAGCATTTAGTCTATTTTATTAAGATGCAGGGGCTACAAACCTCGAAATAGATGAGAAGCAAGGAGCTACAGAGTTGGAAACACACAGCTCGGGACCAAAGAGCCATGAAACAGTAGAGAAAATTCTCTAAAACCTAATCTAATGATGCAATTTCATAATGCTTTATTATTATATTATTCATTGCGATCATGCAAGTTCTTTTATCTGTTAAAGAATTTTTCTCAATGCTGTAAATTGCATGTTGTTGCGTTAAGAGCTTGAGCTCGATATTTTATTAGTTGCATAGTTCAGATAACTTGGTGCATGATTATTTTAAATACCTACAAATCTAAGACAAATTCATGGAGCATGACAAATTCTCACTCAAGGGTACAACCCCCAATGCACACTTATTCCAAATGCATTCTAATTGCATGACATTGCATACTCAAAAGTTTTATATCTGTTTGCCTAACCGGTCTTCAAAAGCCAAATATGCTCACTTTATAGGATTTAAACTTCAGTCTCAATGCCTTGACTCCCTTAAGTCATTGGACTAGGGGGCAAGTGTTAATACTCAATAAACTCATTACTCATTGCTACAGTAAAAAGATCAAAATACCCCTGCTAAGGTATACAATCTCTTACATAATCTCTTCAGAGTTCACACACAAGGGGATCCTCTCACACTTCTTCTTTCTCTGGGATTTCCTCTTACTTCCTTCCCCAATCTCGCTAACTTGAGCGTCGGAGGTGTTGTCAAAGCTCCGACTCTGGCCTCCCTTGACCGTACTTCTCCTTCCTGTGCAGGTTGTTCAGATGCTGGTCATCAACACCATTAAATAAAATTAATTTTTTTTAAATAAACCTACATTTGTGTTCTTAAAAGATTCAAGATTTAATAAAATAGTCTTTGAAAGAACACTAATTACAAAATAATCTTCGAAAGAATTGATATGCGTAACAAAATAGTCTTTGAAAGATTCAAAATTTAACAAATATTAAACTATTTTGTTACGCATATCAGTTCTTTTGAGGATTATTTTGTAATTAGTATTCTTTCAATGACTATTTTGTTAAATCTTAAATCTTTCAGAGACGCAAATATAGGTTTACTCAATTTTTTTTTTTTTAGAGATACAAGGAACCTCAACCTTTTTAAGATTCATTATTGTTGAGTAGATTTTATACCCACTCTTTAGATAATTTTAACTTAATATTTTGTGTGTTCTTAAGAAGTTTTATTAATAAATAATATATTTTTGTGTTAATTTTGTAGGACTAGAAGATTTAGAAATATTTTATGTTTTGAAGTAAAAGAGATGAATTTGGAGGAAAAAGAATGCCAAAAATTCTAGTAAATAGAGGGCCTCAGCTCCAGAGGCTTAAACCTCAGCGTCCAATGTCACAAAGAAAGCCAACTTCCAGGTAGAGGCAAAGTGCCTCAACGCTTCAAACCAAGGGCTGGAGCCCTTGAACCCAAGAGCTGCAACGCTTATAGCTGAAATTGGAGCACATCAAGCAGAAACAAAGAGCAGCAGTGCCTATCCCTTTGCGCCTCAGCGCTCGTGGTCTTCAAATGCAAGGGCTGCAGTGCCCTTAACCAATAGCAGCAACGCCTGGACTGCTTCCTTAAGGCGGTGATGATTTTTACCTTAATTAAATTAAGATTTTGTAACAATAGTATAAATAGGACTTTTAGGTTTTAGAAGAGAAACTTTTGAACTTTTTGAGAGAGAGAGGAAACAAGACAAGGCTTGGAGAAGAGGAATAGCAGCAGTTATTCTTGGATCCATATTGAGTTTTTATTCTCTTTCTCTTTCATCTATGTCTAGAATTTATTCAATTATGCTTTATTTTACAATTATGAACTAGCCTAGCTATGATGAATTGTAATTTTCTTCTGATTTAATTCAAGATTATCTTTATTAATTGTCTTCTTCATCTTGATTCTTCATGTCTCTAATTGATTGATCATCAATTAGTTGATTAGATAATTGCAATGAGACCGGGAAGTAATTTGTAATTCAAGATCATAAGGATTAAGAACATAAATTTCATAAGAAATAAGAATATACCCTGATGGTTTATGTAGATATTAAGAGAATCATAGAATTAAATAAATTTCTAAGTTATTCGTAATTCACATAGAAATATAGTTAGTTCATAACTTAAAAATATTTTCGTTTAACATTGGAAAAGGCTAATGGTTAATTTAAGATTCTTGGCTAGCAATTAGGAAGATAATTCTTGATTAATGAAGTAGGAATAACAATTCGGAATAACTATGGTGAAATCGAAAACCCTAGATAATTCTTATCCATATTTCTACCTCTTTTACTATTCTTGCATTTTAATTATTGTTGATATTCACTCATTGATTGTCTAAATAAAATTAGAATATATCCAATTTTAGTACTTAGTAGCCATAGTCTCTGTAGGACGATACTCTCACTCTTTATTACTTGAAAACGATAACGTGCACTTGCGTTAGAGTTTTATACAACAATTATTCAAATTTTTACAAAAAATAAATACTTAAAGTATGAATAATCATTTCCCATATATTCTGTCATTCAATAGATGTATACTTAAAATGGACAAATTAACCAGAAAAATACAATAAAAAAAAAGTTTATACAAAAAGGGTATTGTACAAAGTATTTACACAAAAAGAGTAGTTTCTATTAAAGTAACTAGTATTATTCCCGCGCCGATGCGCGGGCCACTGGGCGGCGGGACCCAGGCAATAGGATGTGGGATTGAATTTATGTGATCATATAAGCATAAATTATATAACTATAAGCTAAGTAAATATAAAAATGTTGGATTTCATATTTTGGTCTATAGATGCAATATATTAAAATGATAAATCATGAATCTATATAAACTTTGAAAAGTGCATTACACCAATTCAAAATAAGTTAATGATATATTAAAATTATCTATTGTGTATGATTGAGAATAGGGCTATCATCGTCTTCATCAAAGTCTATATGAATTTGCTCTAACCCTGAAATTACAACATTGGTATAATTAGAATATATAGGATTGAATCTTAAGTTTACATGTGTATATACAGACATGATATATTATAATTTTCGTAGTACCATTTTGAGTGATTTTATGGAACACTTCTTTGAAGATAACATTTGTGGTGCTTGTTGTGGAACTCCCATTTGAATCTATCGCCAGAACCTTGAGGTCACTTCTTATTCTAACTCTCGAAAAAGCCACATAGAGTTGTCCATGACTGAAGATTGGGTTTGGTAGATATAATCCAACATGCGACAGAGATTGACCTTGACTCTTATTTATTGACATGGCAAAACAAATCTGGAGGAGAAATTGTCTTCTCTGTAGTCTAAAAAGCAACCTCTTATTAGAGGATGTCAGGTTCATCCTTAGAATGAACACTTTTTCTCTTATGTTACTGCTAGAAATAACTTTTTCCTCCATAACATATCTCTCAAGTTGGGTGATTATCAATCTCGTTCCATTTCGCTGATCTATGTTCCTTAATAGCATGACAGGTATGCCCAGCTTCAATACTAACCTGTGTTTTGGGAGGCCGGACGGGGTGATACCATTTAGGAATTTGGGTGTATACACATCGTCTAGTCTATTTCCCCACAATTTGCACGTACTGTCTGAACTTAAATAGAACTTTTCATCATCAGGCAATAAGGATACCATATAATCATTGATTTTTCTGACCACTTCCAGTGTAGGTGCGAGGATTGTTCTTTCTTGGCAATATTTTGGATCTCGCATGTGTGTCATGAATCTTGGATAAGTCGAGTTCACAATATCATAAATTGGATTATCACCACAATGAAAGAAGAGGTCATCTGGTATCTGAATAACAACTTCACCATCATTTATATCTCCTGTTTCACCATCGCCAATCTTCAATAACCAATTGGAGAACTCACTCAGTTCAACTGTCTGGAGATGTGTAGATCATGTTTCCAATTTCATATTTTTTGTTAGGTTCAAAACTGGCATGTGTTTGACAAGAAGATATATATGAAGGATCATATTATGTTAATGTTATTTATAATAAAATTTAAATCAAAATTAGTACATGAAAATGTTTCCATAGGTAGGAAGAGCTGATAGTTGCAGCAACAATATCTTGTCTACTTTCATCGGGTATCACTTGAAGTATCTGTCTGAAGTCTCCACCTAGTACCACAACCTTACCCCCAAATGGCGTTTGTGCAGCTTCTATGTTGTATGTTTTAGTATATCCCTAAGTGTTTTATCCAATGTCTCGAAACAATATTTATGTGTCATAGGGGCCTCGTCCCAAATAATTAACTTTGTAGCAGCTAGTAGTTCTGCAAGGGGAGTGTCTGGTTTTATATTACAAAATGTATCTTCATTAACATTCAGAGGGATGCAAAATCTAGAATGTGTTGTTCTACCTCCAAGAAGGAGAAGGGATGCAATATCACTCGAAGCTATTGTCAGTATTATGTTGCCTTTGGAACGTAGAGCAGCAGACACTGCTGTATAGACAAATATTTTTTCGGTACCACCATAACCATACAGAAAAAATTGACCACCATTGCTAGAGCATACCGCTGTCATGATTTTCTCATAAACAATCTTCTACTCATCTGTAAGTCTTGCGAATAATTACGTGTGCTCTTGTGCTAGCTGATCTCTGTCATAGGCGATCTCATCATAAATTAGTCTGTTTTGTGCAGATGAAGTACCTTCTTTTGTTGCCGATGGTATGGGTGGGTAATCATGTAGGCTCTTGCCGTAATTCTGTAACAATTTTTGTATCTCTGATAGTGTATGGTCTTTAAGCTCATCGTCAATCTTGTAACAAAATCAAACAAGTGTTTTAAAAACTGGACCGGACTGAGCGGTCCGACCGGTCCAATCGGTGCCCGTTTAGAAAATCGGTCCGATTCATACCCTTAAACCGCCTAAAACCGAACCACCCGAACCGGTCCGATTTTGAAAAATCGGATGGCTTACAAAATTCCTAACTTGAAAGAGAAATTGCTCATGGAGAGATTCGATCCCTTCCCCTTTGCTTCAAATGTGGCAATCTTTGCCACTAAGACATATCAACTCTTAAGTATAATGTTACATATAAATATATTTATTAATAAACTAGTTAAGAAATTAATTTTTTTTTCTCATCCAAATCATTGGGACAACTCAAGACTTGTATTTATTATTGCACAAAAATTATTTATTAACTATTTAATAGATTTATTTAATATTAAATTTTAAATATGTAAAAATTATAACACATAATCACATTGTACACATGTTTTATATGTTCTGATAATCTAACTTTTTTATTTTAAAAATTGTGAACTTGATTATGTTAAAAATATATAAACTTGTAAGAAATATTGGCTATTGAAACAATCTAATTTTATTATAAATCACCATTTTAAATTAGATGTATATAGATTATGTTTTTATATCTTTTGACTTTTAGTTATTTGAATCTTTAAATTTGAAACTTTCACTTATGAGTTAAGTTTAATGATTTGTGATTTAATTTTTATGTTTTATTTTTTGTTAATCTTTAAGTTTAGAAAAAGCTTCGATTCAACCGGTTCGACCGAGTGTTCCAACCGATCCAACCGGTCCGACCAGTATTTTTTGCCAAAATGGTTCGTTCACCAGTTCAGTTTTTAAAACATTGAATCAAATAGAAAAAGTAAATATGCTAAATGGACACGCAATTTGCCAAATGGTAAATGGCAAATTGTGTGTAAACTGAAGTATTTCCTCCAAACGCTAAGTAGCGTAGTCAAACACTGAAAAGGTAAATCTGCCAAATGGGAATGGCGGATTGACCTCTCATTTGGCGGATTTAGTGCATTTTCAAACAAATCCGCCATTTTCCATTTGGCAGACTTGTATTTGTCCTTTTCTCAAATGTTATTTTATTTAAATGTGTTCCTTTTTTATAAGGTGAATGCTAAGTTACCACCCTCTTATGCTATCATGCCCCACCAACGCATGAGACCCACCAAGAGTTATAGTGTGATATTGGTGTCATTACAAAGATCTCAAAAAATTAGGTCACCTAATATATGCAAAGACACTCAATTCCTTATAAAATGCAAAATCGGCACGATATAAGAAAGTGTGCCAAGAAATAACTTTTTTAAGTTTACTTCTTAACATGTTTTCTTATATCATGTTGTTCTTATATTTTATTATAAAAAAAAAAAATTGTATGTTCTAACACATACTGAGTGACTCAGTTTTTCAAAATCTTCACAATAACACCAAATCATATTGTAAGTCACATTGAATCCCACTAAACTATGAGAAGTGTAGCATAAAAAAGTAGCATAAAGACATACTAACATAGTGCTCACCTTTGTATAAATACTTTGTATAATATCCCTTTTGTGTAAATTCTTTTTAATGTTGTATTTTTCTAGTCAATTTGCCCTTAAAAAATGTTCACCAAAAATAATAAATAAATAAAAATATGCTTACTTAAATGTTAAAAGAACTCATCCATCTAAACGAAAAAAAAAAGGACCTGTTCCATGTCCTTATTTCCTGCATTTTAAGTATGTGTAAGATCAAGGTTAAATCCATTGATTTCTCCGCTGACAAATACAATGCATCTTCATTTCTCACATTTGAGATATAGAAGTTGACATATCTCATTCTTCCCAAAAAAAAAAAATAATAATAATAATTTAAAGATAAATAACATAATACAAATGCGCGAAGCTCCTCTTGAATGCTATAAGAGACCAAAAGGTTCAGGCAGGGGCTCAAATCCATTATCAAATATGGGCCCTTGATCACATATATCATCAGCACCATGCAGCCAGTTTGTATTCTTCAAATCTTCTTTAAGCAATATTGCATCATAACGAGAACTCTCGTATATGTCCATTTCGCTCAATTTTGCAGAGTATTGTCTATCGTCTCCCTCAGTTCCATTTATCATATTCCTATGAATATCGTTTCCACTGTCAACAGTAGCTCCATTACCACTGTTTTGCAGGCTTACATTCATGTCCGAAGTCGCTGGAGCACTTAACCCACGAATAGAATGGGTCTTAGAGGTGGAAGTTCGAATACTCTGAGGAAAGAGTGTGGTGCTTGAAAGTGATCGAAGATTTCCTGAGCCATTCCTTATATCCTACATAAAGGAGTAGATAGAAGATTAGGTACAATATCATACAATAAACTTTCCTATAGCTACTTCTTCAAGTAACTTCCCAGCAACCCAAATAGAAAACATAAGGAAAAAAGAGGCAAGAAATAACTGATCTTTTAAGGGCCGCCAATTAGTAATGCTGGAATTTCAAATTTTAACTTTTCTGATCCAACATATATATATATATGGGGTGATATGATGGTTCTTAACTGAACATCAGGTCAATGATGAACCATGGCATTAATCGCAAGATTGTAATGATGGTCAATACTTTTATTCACGGTAATTTAATGTGCTAAATCTTGAAAAATTATGAATAAAATTTGAGACTGCTGGCAGTCCAATCTGTAAATTTTGAGACTACATTCAACAACTTGATCCCATAGAACCGGAAAAGTAGAATATACATACCATGTGCCTAATAGCCATATCCAAGGATTTCTTTGAGATGGTCCTCCCAAATCCACAGTTGTCTGTGGCAGTAGTTGAAGCCTTAACAGACTTTCGTAGTTCAGGGGCATGTGGGGTTTTCCGAGGCTCAGGAACATCAGCATGGTGGACATTGGCATTGGAATGGCCACGGCTTCGTCCTGTGGGTTCTGTTAATCTGCCCCTGGTGATAATGGGAGATGAATGTCGCCTTGACATATTAACTGAGGGTTGTGTTTCAGAATTTCCCTTCATACTGACAGAAGAACCAGGACGGGACCTACCTGCAGAAACTGGCCGATCAGGTAATGTTGTTCTTAGGTTTGGTGGTGTTTCAAGGGGAAAATCAGGTGGAACAATTGGCTGTGGTGCAGGGCGGAGTCGTGGGCCTGGTGAGCTTGGCCGCAATCCTGGTGCTGGATTGCTGCGCCCATTTGACAAAACACGTCCCACTGAAGTAGAAGAACCAGTTGTTGGAGATGCAGATGGTAGTGAATTACGACGAGTAGGAGTAGAAGGACGGGAAAGTGTACGGGTAGAAGGAACAGCTGGAGAATGTAAGTTTGCTGGAATCTGCGACCTGGAACTTGGAGTGGAGGGCCTTGAGCTTGGTGATGGTCTACTTTTATCAACAGATGAGCTGGTGGGAACTGAACGTGCTCTGGAAGGAGTCGAGGGTCGTGATACTGTTGGACGGGAAGAGGGAGTGGAAGGCCTTGCTGCTGATGGTGAGTGAGTTATGGGAGAAGATGGTCTAGTGTAAGATGAAACTGAAGCTGAGCTTGTGTTAAGGATTGAGGAGGATCTGCTAGAAGAATAGGTGCTGTACTGTGAACTGGAGACAGAAGGCCGAGTTACTGAACTGCTTCTTGCAGGTCTGGAGTGATTGTTGTTCTCTGATTGTGAAACTGAAAGCTGAACGATACATGATTAAGAATTTAAAAATAATAGCGTCTAGGGGACCATTTTCAACAAGTCAATTTAATTTTTCAATACATAATTATGTTCTGTAGCAGCGAAAATTGGATAAGGAATTGAGGAGTGCAATGCAGGGAGAATATTGAACCCTGGAACCTTGCATTCTCCTTAACACAACCCCCTCCCCGAAAAAAAAGAAAAAAGAAAATATATGGCAAAAGAAAAAGGAAGTAAAGGACTGCCAAATTTAGGAATTAAAAATGATACAGATAGTTCTCATGAATTTCTTGAACAACAATTTGTTTCAATATACTGAAATTAGCATTAAGCTTGTGAAACACTATTACTAACAGTTTTTGATGATGTTATTAATTATTCATTGTCCCCCTCCTGGCCTCCCTCTTTTAGGGTTATAACATTCATAGATTTCAAAGTTTTGCCCATATTTCAGATGGCATATGATTCTGTTGTTCAAACTAAAATTTCAAACACACATTTAGAAAGAAAATCATGCTTTACGAAGGTGCTGCTATCTTGAGTAAATTTTTAGTTCAATTATGAGAGGAAAGATATTCAAATTTCTAATTATGCAGATTAGTCTGAGTATTGTTTGGTGATGATATGTAAGCATTGTCTAATTATTTGGTATGCCAGTTAATTTCGATAAGCTAGAACAAAGATTTAAAATGAGCACGTTGGGTTGTAGGAGAAGTAATCAAAGGAATTGGAGGATTGCAACAGGCATATACACAAACACAAGCAATACTTAATAAGTAATAAACAAATTGGCTACACAAGCTTAAATTTGGAAACACCAAATAGCAAGTATAAACACAATTAGCCCCTCTCCCCCCACCCACCAAAAGAAAAAGAACAATCCTGGCTTCTTGCTGGTGGGGAGGAGGATAACCAAAATGTTAGCAAGCAATTTCTATTAAAAATGTAAGCAAGGGTACCACATAGACATCTGGAAAGAACTATCAGAAAGAAGAAATTATTGAAAACCACATACCCTTGAAGCCTTAGTGATTGAAGTTGATCTAACACTGCTCCTTGGAGGAGCTACAGTAGGTTGGGATTCACCTTCTGATGATGGAAAAACAGGGGTCCCGGGGGGAGTGAGAAGCCTAAAAACATAAAAGAGAGCGATAATTACAAATCAGGAAGAGATGATAATATATGTGTGCACCAAAAGAAGGCAACCAGTGCCATAGTAAGTGTGTCATTGTTGAACTCAGATTATAACTCGAACAATTTTGCAGTTCCTATTCTGTCATTTAAAAAGTTGAATAAATATGATCCAGGCAACAAAAATCATGTAATCTAAACTTTGAGTCTGCAGGAAAAAATGGTAATTTTTTTGTAATTAGTTGCTTCTATTAATGCACCTAGCAATGTGCATAGAGTCCCTTTAGAGTCATGTTCAGAAAAGGGAGTTTTCCTGCATTTAATTTTAGATTTATGACTTTCCAGTTAGGAATAATCTCAAATCAAAGATAATCAACATATGACCTTTTCTGTATGTAATTGGTAATATATTCTTTATTTTTATCTGTTTCCCACTTACTCTAAATAATTTGTTCCCCTAAATGTGGTTTTCCTTATGATTGTGCTTTGGCCAATTCAGGAAACAGCTTTTACTCAAGGGGATTACTATGCATGGTGCGAACAGAAAACAACCATGCTAACTGAAAAATCAAAGTATCTGTTAGTGATAGATATGAAAAAGTCAATAAGATGTACCAGTCATAATCGTGTTTTCCTCCTTCGGTGGATGATAATAGATCATCAATCCCATTTCTAGCCAGTTTTGCTGATCCAACTGAGATTCTCCGCAGTTTCGCTGAAACTGTATCCAGAAATAACCATTATAGAATTAGATCACCCACCAAAACAAAATAAAGACAAAAAGTACAAAAACACAAACGCTTACATAAACCAAACCCAAATTAGTTGATGAAGGAAGAAGGCATTTGAGCCTGTACAGCTATGCCTATGTGTGAAGATAATAAAACCAATAATCGTCAGATTTAATCCTATCAATCTTTCCTGCATAACTTGCATTAACATCTTTCAAACTTGACTCTGGCAACACTGGCAGGGAGAATTTGCAGGGTATGGTTTAGAGTTTAGATGCAGAAAAGGAAACCAATTAAAAATCGCAACTTGGTCAAACAGCTTTGCTAAACAATATTAATATATCACATGTTTCATCAATCATTCTATGGTTGTTCAGTAGACATCATTTTCATTCATTCCCATACGACCTCCAATGAGATAACGAAAACATCATGCAGTGTTTGAAGCATACAAACAAAATCAAAAAGAAATGAAACAAATTCTCAATCAATGTATCATCTGGAATGACAAAACTATCCTCCGTACTAAACAGAAGCACATGAATATGCATAGTGAAGACAAGAGGGTATTTCGGTCCTTGAGATCAACCAAGGAAACAGAAAAGGGGGCAGAATGGCATAGGGAACAACGATGGGCGTACCATCGGAGGATTCGTCGGAAGATGCAACGGAGAGAGTGCGGCGATTCTTGGAAAAGAGATCGAGATTTTCGTCGGAATCCTTGGAGATCCCATTCAAACTTTGCCCTCGCCGATGATGCTGCTGCAGCGATCCCACCGGAATATTTCTGGCTCCGAACAGAGATTCCCGGCCATTCCTGCTACTCATCATGGTTACACTACGCTGCAATCCGAAACATGAACACCACCATTTCTAACGTGTTAAAGTGAGAGACAAAGAGAGAGATCTACTGCGGGAGAGTGCAGTAGATGCGAAGCAACAGAGTGAGTCAACATTCACCAAGCTTGCACGTTAAACATAGAGGCGAGATCTGCGGTTTAAGATCTCTGCTTTTGCTTAGTTTAGATTAGATGAGATTAGATGTAGTTCACCCATTTTGTTTTGCGTTTGTTTATGGATTGGAAGCTGCATTGAAATTATTAAACTCACAATGCTACTTTCTCTCTCACGTTTTCTTCTTCTGCCATCCATCATCCCATTTCTATGGGGGTGTGCGGGGGTGAGATGGGGTGTCAGAGATGTTCAATTAAAAATCATGGAGATGCCCACATGGCAACTTCTTGCTGGCCCACGTCTGCAGATCTCTGCTTCATCATTTTCCTTTGCATCTTCTAAACTTTGTTACCAATTGGCACATGGGAGGTCCTTCCCTGGGCTCTTTGTTTAATCCTATGGTGTTTATTTGTACAATAATGCAACACTAGTAACTTTTCATAAAAAAATATATATATATTTTAATTAAGTTAGATTATATTGACTGCAACATTTTAAGTTTTGCAATAAATATTACATGGAAGTATTTTGAGACTCTTATTTTATTAATAAAAAATTTTAAATATAAGATATTCTTTTTGCTAAGAAGCTTAGTAATTAATTGATCTACAATTTAATTGGTTATGCAAATTTTGTTTGTGTTTTGCTGACAAGTGGTTATGCAAATTTGTCAAGGTATATTATGACCTCATACACATGATTTCCACTTGTGCATGTGATCATAGATTATAGATATCGCCTTTTCCTAACGGCTCTAAATTTGTGGTTATAAAAAGGCAATGAAAGAGGGGAGACTTTTAGGTTTAACCATTTCCATGTCAATGGACCCACTTCAAATAGCATAGAGTTATTATGAATACTATTTGTGGGTTAATTGCTTAAGAAGATTGGCAAAGAACTGATGGCCCATCCACAAAAGGTGAAACGTCTCCAACTCTCCCAACCACCTTAAGATTACATAAAATAATTGCAAGATATTGGTAAATTGGTTTAAGTTTGACAATTAAATGTTTGATAATTAATTTGGAAGATATAGTGAGAAGAGAGAATCAAGCCTCGTTGCTTTCTTTGTAAATGACTTTTTTTTTTTTTCTCATATATAATTTTTTTAAGGTGCATTTTAAGAGACATTGCAACTACCGTTAGCTAAAATACATCAACCTGATCTCCTTATCTGCCTATTCATTCTATATAGTATATCATTTGCATGTTATTTTCATACTTCTCTATGTAAACTTGTTATCCAAAAAAATTTGTTTTATTTATTCCACCTCAAGAAAAGTTATTTTCATTGAAAATTTGCTTGATAACCCTAGAAAGTTAATGCTAATATTTAAAAAGGTAATCAAACAGTTTATAGTTGAGTAATATTGATATTTTCTATAAAATTTGTGAGTTATGTGTTTAAATTTAAAGTTGTAATAAAAAATATTAAAAATATATATTTAAAAGGATAAAGAAAAAATACAAAATATATATTTCGCAAGTACACACACAAATGCTTTTTTTAAAAAAAGAAAAAAGGTCTTTTTTATGGGAAATGCAATATCTTGTAGTGGAAAAGGGAAGGGGACTTACAATAAATTAGCATAGAGAGTTTGTAATCCATTTATTGACCATGTGAACTGAGATAGAAACGTAGAAAGTAGCCATGAATGTCACCTTCCAATTATGTGGCCTTTTTTCTTTTCTAGCTATTTTCTTTTGTTTTTGACGCCAAAATTGTGTTATTAATATCCCCCGATCCCATCATTTGCTGTGCAAGAAATCTTCTACCATGTGAGTATGATTCACGATTTTCATGTCATTCAGGCACGCATGCCTCAGAGCTCAAAGTATATTACAAATAAGTATAAAATAATTTACATTGCAACATTCCAATTGGTCTATTTTTTTATATATATCATTTCACTTTCAATTGTACCAAGTAAATCCTTAATAATACACCAATAAATAGTAAAGGAAAATGTTCAAAAGAATTGCATTAAGTTAAGAAAAGGAAATAAAACAATACTAAAAAATAAAAAGAAAAGGCAAAAGCAAATAATAAAAGTGATAAATTATCTTGTTGTAGTAATTGCCGGTAAAACTAAGGTAAGAACATAATTTCTTACATGAAATTTGAAGAATAATGAAAAAGAAAAAGAGAAAAAAAATTATAAAAAAAAATAGAAGGAAAAAGAAAAATGAGACTTGTCACTGTCACCCAAGTGGACCAAGCTATTTTATTGAAGCTCCGCTGAATCCATGATGGCCATGGTGCTCACTAATTAATTCCGTCTCGACATAAAATTCATCCAATTGAGGGACCAAAGAGAAAAGGATGTGTATAAAACGTATGGGCTAAATCAAAGGCCTACTAAGCACAGTAGAATTAATGCCCATGTGATAGTTCCGCAAAAAACGACAATAATAAAGATACTCAAAAGCAAGAATAATTATTGCATACTAATTTGTATTACACTATTCTTTTGTTTATAAGAAAGTTTATGTTACACTGATATTTTTGTTATGACTTTCCATAAACTTTAAAGACAACATCATCACTCACATAAAAAATAAATAAATAACCGCATCACTATTTGACCATTTATTACACTATATATTTTACATTAATGAATGTGATATTATTTGGATTGCATAGAAAATAGTTTAATTGAGTTTGATTAAAACTCAATGAAGCTAACTCTTTATATAGTATTATTCTTCAAGAGTATGATTTGACCGACTTAGTGCAATTAAATGACAACAACCAGCTGTGGTCCAGTGAGTAACCACTGCCGATTTTCTTAAATCTTGACTATGATGTGTCCAGGTTCCATGTTTAGCAATGTTTCCATCTTTGACACGGTTTTGGTAATTATCATGCTTGCAGGAAAAAAGAAGTAGAATTCAATTTAACATGGTTGTCAACTTGTTTTCACAAATAAATAAACATACATTTAAGATTAATCTAATTTACAAAGTATACTTGCAAACTATCCAAATTTTTCACTAGTTATAAGAGAAAGTAATGATAGTATGATAAAATGACGATAACGACAAGAAGCATATCTTTAATTTTTATTTTGTCCTATTGGCTGGAAAATACAGTCCCTATTCTTAATATCTACTATTGATGGGTTATCTTTCTGTGAACCATTCTCATCACATGATCCCTTTGAAGCAAATCTATGCATAAGCATCTGAATTTTGAGAGACCAAACTTTGTCAAGTAGCTAGAACGTGCAACACACAATAACAAGTGAGGAACGGAAAGATCACAATCCAAGGAAACGACAATATGTATATGAAATGGCAGAATGGGAGACCAAGTCCATCATGATCACGATCTCTTCAATTAATGCATCTTCATTCACATGCAAGCTCCGATGCTTTTGCTAAGTTGAAGCGCTTCAAGCTGTGTGGGTGTGGACCTACCAAGCGCTATATATTGTTTGCTTTCCCTCAAACAAAGTACAGGTTAGCTAATTATTACATATTCTACTGTTTGGGCCATTTGACTCAAGTACACTATCTAGTGTTAGAATATCGGTCAGTAATGAAATAGATTAAATATTGTAAAATATGATTTGATATCTGAACAAAATCAAAATCATCAAATGTTATATGAAGGAGATCGCTTGTCCTTTTAATGTGTCTCCCATCCTATATACCTCTGTCTAATCAAAGTTATCAAGTAATGCATAACAATCCCATTTAGTTCAAAAAGATAATTTACAATAAGTCAAAAGTTTGAACCTTTATATTGTCATATAACAAAAATAAATTATAATTTGTATAACCCTACAAATGACTAAACTTGAGTATAAAAAATAAAAAGTCCTATCACTTGAAAGTTGTATTGTACAAATAGCATTACTAGTGTTTTACAAGAGACATAAAATTACATTGATGAGGCTTCTAACATGGGATAGTATGACCTCAATGGCCAAACCTTATTTTAACTTTTTTTTTTGTTGTGAAAATTCACAAACCTTATTTTAAGGGTAAAAGATTATTTTAATATCTAAAAGATACATTCATAATTACTTAGATCCCTGAATAATTTTTTGTATAATATAAATTTTTAAAAAATCCATCCATCAAATAGGTCCAAAAATCATAGTTAACAAGCCATTAGTAAGTGTTAACGAAAATGCTAACGTGACCCGTTGAGTAGTGGGTGGTACGGGAATTAATGATGTGGATTTACTTAGAACCTTAAGAAGCTCATTAATCAAAACAGGTAGCTTGGGAAGCAAAACTACGCCGTTTTCTAAAAGTGCCGGGTCTAAAGTGAAGTGTCGGGTCAGAAGATAAAGGGCCTGTTTGAAATCTGTTTTTAAAAACTGTTTTCAGTTTTTTTTTAAAAAAAAAACAAGAAAACTTTTTTGGTTTTAGCTGTTTTTGTTTCATTGTTTTAAAAACTATTCTCAAAATGTTGTTTTAAAAACAAGAAAACCGAAACAAGTTAGAGATGTTTTTGTTCTCAAAACAACTCATTGACTGGAGAACTACCTGTTTTCATTAATGGCTANAAAAAAAAAACAAGAAAACTTTTTTGGTTTTAGCTGTTTTTGTTTCATTGTTTTAAAAACTATTCTCAAAATGTTGTTTTAAAAACAAGAAAACCGAAACAAGTTAGAGATGTTTTTGTTCTCAAAACAACTCATTGACCGGAGAACTACCTGTTTTCATTAATGGCTATTTGGTAATTATAAACAATTGTCATTTTTCTTCTTCCTTCGATTGCTCTCTCCCATCACTACACCTCTTCAATTTCTTCTCCCATCCCCTAGGGCTCTGCTAAGTTACCCCAATACAGAGGCCTCAGACCGATCGCTCCTTCACTCTCAGCCGCACCTAGTCTCGCTAGCTCGCACATTGCTCTCAGTTTTACACTGTACGCTTTGGATTCCTCTCTGGTCTCCATCAAGCTACAACTGGCAGCCCCAACTGCACCTCAGCCTTCTAGGTTTCCGATTTACCAATCTACTTTCACAGGTGTTCCTCTTTGCCGGTCGACATCTCCTGTTGCTGCCATCACTGACATAGACTGTATTTTGTTGTTGTAGAGCTCAATTTTCCCTCAGGTTTTGTCTTTGTTTCTATCTCTCTCTCACAAAGATTATCAGATCCCTTTCCTTCTATATTTCTTTATCATTTTTGTGTAAATTCACTAGTTAACTAATTATTTTTATTGCAGGTAATTCATCTTGGGTTGGGATTTCGAAAGATTTTTTGATTCTCTTCCCCATCCTTTTTGGTCCCTTGCATAATAGCCATTAGCATTTGGGGTTGCTATGTTGGCGTTAGTATAATTGTTATTAGTTAGTGGGCTGCGGAATAGTGGTTATATTTGATTCAATTACTATTTATGGCATCCTTTGAAAAGAATTAATCTAAGGGGTAGCAAATACTTTTGACATTTGGATTGGGATGCACTGATTATTAATATTTGGATTGGTGGCAGCATGGTGATGCCTATAAATCCATGTTTATCTTTCCTAATATTAATGCTTATGTATTATGTCAAGCCCTTGATACATGTGTAGGACATGGTTTTTCTCCAATCTTGAATTCTGGATATAACATCATACACGAACTCCTTAGTTTGTTACCAATCTATGAGAATTCCTACTCAATGGTTTGCCACACCCCACATCTTACCACTTATTGCTTTGGTAAAATTGAATATGCTACTGTGGATGCCACGTCCACCTATAGAAATGACAACATGAAATCATCTATTACCTTTCATGTTTGAATATCCATAGTATATCATCTTATATAATTCAAGTCTTCTCTTCTTTTGGTATAAAACTTGAACTTGGACTTATTACAATCTTATCACCCTCAAGCCTCAAGGCAATTGTGTTACAAAATGATGGTCCTATTAGGGAAATGTTTTACGTGTCAGCTTATGGTGGTGTAATGACTAGTTGTGCGAAGATGGCATCTATAGTTGTAACTAGCAGAAAACTGGGTGAACTCATATACTATATGGAGTGAAGAGCGTTAACTTGGTGAGGTTGTTTCTGCATACCCCTCTTGAGCCCTTTTCTCCAAATCTATTTGTGTATATCTATATTTGTTGGTGACTTTGAGATATATATAATTTTTTATATGTTAGGATCTAGACTTGCTTGAAGAGTTTTAAAAATTACTTACAGGGACTCTACTAGAAGTATGAAGCTAAATCTNAATCTGCAGCTTTTTACTACTCCAGTTAATTATATATATATATATATATTTGAGTTTTAGTTTAGAATGAGTTCCCTTTTAGTTTTCTGGGTCTAGTCAATTTGGATCAGTCACCCTCTAATCAAACTCACAGATAATCATTTAAGAGCTTGCTGGAAAGAAAAAAAAGGTAAGTGCTAAATTTGTAATGAAAATGGCTTCAGTTAATTAAGTTCAACATAGAAAAGACACCTAGAATAGGCACACAGTCATTGACTTATTCATTTGCTTAAAATTTCCTTGATCAGTGTATAGATTATTGATCAAGTGCATATAAAGATGCCATAACTCAAACTTATCGACTAGTTAGTTTTTCCTAAGCCAAGATTATGCAATGATAAATCCTATACCAAGCAAGACCAAACCAAAGAAGGGGTTTTAAGAACTCTTGCCCTTGTTTCTCTTACCTACTACACTGCATATATTGAAGCCTCTAAGATCACTAGTGATCTTGTAAGTGTTCTGCATTTTAAATGCCTTGTTCAAAATGCAAATTGGGAACTGCTGAATTCTCTTCTCTTTTGTTTCTCAGCTTTTCAGTATACACCTAATTTTCCATCCTTTGTGTCCCAATCCATCTCTGCATGTTTGTCACCCCCTGCAAACCCACTTTTGTTTCTCCTGATTCTCCTTGTTCTGCTCTACTCTTTCTTTTAACTTCAAGGCACTGAATCTCTTTAGCCACTTGTTTGGCTCCCCAAGCCTTGCTACTATCCTCAGCCCCTTCAATCCTCCTCTTTTTGAAGCCAATTTTCCCTTTGGGCATGTGGATATCTGACTTAAATACTCAGTTTCTCTATCATTCATCAAATACTCACCAAACCTATGCAATTACACAAAATAAAATACAGAAACTTTGGGCCTATTTGAAATCTATTTTTAAAAACTGTTTTCTTGAAGAAGGTGAGCTTCTTGCATTAATATTTTGTTTTTAATAGAAGTGCAGAAGCAAATACAAAATAGAGTATAGGTACTGCAATAAAATTTGTTCATGTCTTATTAATTTGGATGTATCATTAATAGGATCCTCAAATTTAAAGCATGTCAAACTCATAAATACATGCTTAATATAAATGCATAGATACTCATGCAGAAATTGATGAAAGAAAAAGAATTTGATGTAGGTCAAGAAGCATATATTTCCTCATTTCAACTCCCTCCTTTGCCCAAGTGGCATGTTCTATCTAAACACTGCCAAAGGAATAAATTTTTCTTTTTCTTTTAAAAAAATGAAGAAAAGAAAAAAGTTGTTCACTGATTATGAACTTGACACTGCTAGTGATTACAGGTTGTTTTTGCTTTTCAACTAGATACCTACACTTGAACTAAGTGGTGTAGATAATCTTGTATAATTCTTGGAAGTTTTTTAAACTTCAGTTTTTCATTTCTAACATTAGGCCTATGATCATTTCACTCAAACTCTATTTGTTGTCCTTGTATGATACCATTGGTGGTAGGTAGTTTACTTGTATAGATTGTCTATTTGCTCTTTATATTGAGCTACAACTCTATCCTTTCGAATTTTCATGGTGGGTGTCATTAGACCATTATCAATCTGCCATTCAAGCAAAAAATTAACCAAATATTTTTCTCTCTCAGTAGGTTTACTCTGTTTGGAAAATTTCTCATGAATGAAGAATTTGTTTTACTAAGCAGGTGAGTGCTTTACTAATCCTCAAATGTTTCTTCTTTTTCTAATTTGTCTTTATTTCAATTAGTGATGTTCATATGTTTAGTGCTGCTTCTGGAATGACGAATGTCTAGTTTCAATTATTGTGCCTTTGTTTTGTTGCTTATATGGTTGGGATTCGTGGTGGGAAGTACTTGATTATCTTCAGTTATTTCATAAAGGAAACATACTCATGATAAGATAAAAGAGTCCAAATTAATGTCCTAAATATATCCCTTTTTATTGTTTTTATATGTAGGGTATTAGAAAAATTGAAGTTGAAGGCTTAATATGAAAAATCAAGTGGATGGAAGGCTTTGGGGTGCTGGCGCTCAGCTAGGTTCTGGTGCTCAGCGCTAGAGTGTTGGCGCTCAGCGTTGGGGGTCCAGCGACAGCACCCTTCGAGGCCAAGGTGCTAGCGCCCAACGCTAGGGTTCACAAATAACATATTTCACCCAATAAGCTCAGTATAGATGGAAATAAATCATATCCACTTCATGAAAGTATTACAATTTAAGTTGAGAATATGTGCTAAAAGTATTACAATTTAAGTTGAGAATATGTGCTAAAAGTATTACAATTTAAGTTGAGGATTGATTTTCTTTCATGAATAAGCTCAATGATTTAAACAATATTTAGCCTTTTAAATTTGTTTGGCTATGTCTATTACAATTCTTCTCTGTTCCTGTAATCTTTTTTGTGCTTAAGCCAATTCCTTCCAAAACAAAAGTGTGGCTCTGTTCCTGAAGCAATTCCAAGGAATTAAATGTTGCTATTACCATTGACAGCATTTAAAATTGCATTGATTATCTAGTATATTGTAATTATTTTTCTGTTGCCTAATAATTTTGAAATATATTGTGGGAAACAACTATTTGGAACTAGATCCATGCTATGGAGATAAAATTCATTTTTCATTGAGCATTTTAGGATATGTGAGTTGTTTCATCTTAATCTTATTGTTTGTTATTTTTCTTTCAATTTTATTTAGAGTAAAACCCCTGTTTGGTCCTCGAAAGATAGGTTCGGTGACAGTTTAGTCCTCCAAAGATTTTCACCGACACTTTAGTCCTTGGAAGATTGTTCCGTTGGTCATTTTCGTCCTCCGCTTATGTCTGTTAATTGGACTTAACAGAAAAGGCCACGTGGCACGTTAAGTGCTGATGTGGCCGTTAAATGCTGACGTGGCACCTTAAAAAAAATTAAAAAATTTCTCTTTCATCTCTCTCTCTCTCTCTCTCTTATCTTTCTCTTCCCCAATCTCTCTCTCCGCCAACCTCTTTCTCTCTCTACCATCTCTCTCTCACGCTCATCTCTCTCTCTGTGTCATCTCTCTTTCACTGAGTTTCTCTGAGAGATGAACAATGTTTCTTCTCCATTTATGTTAGGTCCCAATTTGAACTGAATGAAAATATAAGCTCTCTTAGGGTGAGAGTAAACTACAATACACAATATTTTTCTTCCCCCACTGACTTCCTAACTTGTGGAATTTAAAGGAAAAGAAATAACAACTACTGCTGCTCCACTAACCTGACTTCATAGTGCACACCACCTAATGCTCATGTGCTCTTCATGATTTGCTAAATACATGCAACTAAATTACCACAACTGCTAACACTAAGGGCTCTACTACTAGCACTTATTCTCATAGCAAGAACATAGCTAACAAACTCTAGACCAAGTCTTCTAACTGTCCATGCCAACAACAGCCGCTCACTACGTGCTCTTAAAGAGCAGCAAGATGCACCATCATGTACCCATTTTTACTGTAGCAACTCACCAAGTGAGACCAAGATTACTGTAGCAACTCAGCAACTCAATGAGTACAACAATGTTTGAATCTTGGTCAATGCCGCCGATAACAAGCAGCGAGATCCGTCAATGGATTCCATCAAGGTTGTGATCGATGTGGAAGAGAACTTGATCAATGTGTACAACAATGGGGATGGTGTTCCCATGGAGATCCACCAAGAGGAGAAGGTGTATGTGCCCGAATTGATCTTCTGACATTTGCTAACTAGCAGCAACTAGTTAAGAATGAGGATGAGCTGGTATGTGAAGGGGATGAGTTGGTATGTGAAAAAACCATCGCATGCATGGGGTAGATGTAAACTTGGTGGGTCAACTCAGTAAGGGGTATATGTAACTCGGTTTTGGGTTTCTGTTGCAGCTATAGTTAAGCAGGAAGGGACTGGATTTAGGTCGTGGCAGTCAAGAGCTCTACGTGCAAAAGAACATGGGTTGTCCATAGTGCGAGTTTCACGTCATTTTACTTCCTTTTGTTATGCTCTGTTTTACTTAGCTGTTAGTTTATGCTCTGTTTTACTGGTTAGTGGGTGCCTTTTAATAATTTGTTAAGAAAACAAACAACTAAGAAGAAAAAGAAAAGAGAGTGAACATTTGCTCAGCTAGTCTCGTAGTTAGATATGGATCAAAAGCTAAATTTTCCATCGAAAAGAAAGAAAACCCATCAAGGGTGGGGAGGAAATGGATTTTCTGCAACAGCAAGGGATCCAAGTTAAAGTTGTTCTAGGTATTCTACCGATATACTTGTGAAGTGAAAATCTTCTAAAAGGATTTTGATTAGCTTCCTTGATGGATATATGGAAGCCCATACTTCAAGCATAAAACTTCAGTTTTCCTAGATAGTGCCATTGTTGAAAATGATTGGTAACTAAAACTTGAAAGTGGTATCTTCGCATTGGACACAGGCACCTGTTCCATTTTATTGGGACCTATGTACAGTGAGTTTTACAACAATATAAGCATGAAACAGAACTTCTATCGTGGCCATTTCACCCTTGTTGTTAGTAGTGATTTTTTTGGCTTGATCATGTTATTATGCTTGCAAGAAGTTTCTTTGAAATACAAATGCTACAACAGGCTTGAAAAAGAGAAGACTTCATGGTGGTGATTCTAGTATTTAACCTACAAGGCATCATGATTCAAACATTCTTGTGAATCAGGTCTGGCTGAAAAAGAGATATGTTGGCTCTCGCCACACCTTTGAATGGTTCAATACTGCAGGAAGAAATGTTAAAACTGGACTTATTGCTAGTGTCATTATGTCTCACATATTTCATCAAGCGTAAATTAATGTTTGCATCACATATTTCTATTGTTTCCAAGTCAAAACACCAAATTAACTTAAGCACAACCCAAATTAAGAGAGAGAGAGAGACGGTAGAGAGAGAAAGAGATTGGCAGAGAAAGAGAGAGATGAAAGGGAGAGTGTGAGAGAGAGATGAGAGAGAATTTTTTTAAATTTTTTTAAAGTGCCACGTCAGCATTTAACGGCNGAGATCCACCAAGAGGAGAAGGTGTATGTGCCCGAATTGATCTTCTGACATTTGCTAACTAGCAGCAACTAGTTAAGAATGAGGATGAGCTGGTATGTGAAGGGGATGAGTTGGTATGTGAAAAAACCATCGCATGCATGGGGTATATGTAAACTTGGTGGGTCAACTCAGTAAGGGGTATATGTAACGCGGTTTTGGGTTTCTGTTGCAGCTATAGTTAAGCAGGAAGGGACTGGATTTAGGTCGTGGCAGTCAAGAGCTCTACATGCAAAAGAACATGGGTTGTCCATAGTGCGAGTTTCACGTCATTTTACTTCCTTTTGTTATGCTCTGTTTTACTGGTTAGTGGGTGCCCTTTAATAATTTGTTAAGAAAACAAACAACTAAGAAGAAAAAGAAAAGAGAGTGAACATTTGCTCAGCTAGTCTCGTAGTTAGATATGGATTAAAAGCTAAATTTTCCATCGAAAAGAAAGAAAACCCATCAAGGGTGGGGAGGAAATGGATTTTCTGCAATAGCAAGGGATCCAAGTTAAAGTTGTTCTAGGTATTCTACTGATATACTTGTGAAGTTGAAAATCTTCTAAAAGGATTTTGATTAGCTTCCTTGATGGATATATGGAAGCCCATACTTCAAGCATAAAACTTCAGTTTTCCTAGATAGTGCCATTGTTGAAAATGATTGGTAACTAAAACTTGAAAGTGGTATCTTCGCATTGGACACAGGCACCTGTTCCATTTTATTGGGACCTATGTAAAGTGAGTTTTACAACAATATAATCATGAAACAGAACTTCTATCGTGGCCATTTCACCCTTGTTGTTAGTAGTGATTTTTTTGGCTTGATCATGTTATTATGCTTGCAAGAAGTTTCTTTGAAATACAAATGCTACAACAGGCTTGAAAAAGAGAAGACTTCATGGTGGTGATTCTAGTATTTAACCTACAAGGCATCATGATTCAAACATTCTTGTGAATCAGGTCTGGCTGAAAAAGAGATATGTTGGCTCCCGCCACACCTCTGAATGGTTCAATACTGCAGGAAGAAATGTTAAAACTGGACTTATTGCTAGTGTCATTGTGTCTCACATATTTCATCAAGCGTAAATTAATGTTTACATCACATATTTCTATTGTTTCCAAGTCAAAACACCAAATTAACTTAAGCACAACCCAAATTAAGAGAGAGAGAGAGATGGTAGAGAGAGAAAGAGATTGGCGGAGAAAGAGAGAGATGAGAGGGAGAGTGTGAGAGAGAGATGAGAGAGAAATTTTTTTAAAGTGCCACGTCAGCATTTAACGGTCACGTTAGCACTTAACGTGCCACGTGGCCTTTTCTGTTAAGTCCAATTAACAGACATAAGCGGAGGACGAAAATGACCGACGGAACAATCTTTCAAGGACTAAAGTGTCGGTGAAAACCTTTGGAGGACTAAACTGTCACCGAACCTATCTTTCGAGGACCAAATAGGGGTTTTACTCTTTTATTTAATGTTATTTGCTGTCAATAAAACTCAATGATGATGAATCTTGTTTTAATATTTGTTCATATAGATGGAAACTAATGAGGGCAAGCTTTGACCCGATTCAATAGTTAAAACTTACATTGACATCATGGTTGAAGAGGTCACCAAAGAAAATATGTTGAATGGTGTATTTCATACTAAGATATGGGTTTCCATGAAAGATAAACTTAATTCAATTACTCAACGCTCTTTCAATGTAAAACAAATAAAGCAAAAGTTCAATAGATTGCGGTCAAAGCATTCCCAGTTCTCTTTACTGTTGCAACACACTGGATATGGGTGGGATGCAGAAACCAACACTGTAATTGCCGATGACATAGTTTGGAAAACTTATATTCGGGTATATAACAACTTGTGAATTTATTATTTTTTTTAGTACCATTATTTTAAGTATGCTTAGTTTACTATTTTTTTTTTTTTAAATGCTTATAGACACATCTTGATGCTGTTCAATTTAAAAAAAAAAAAGATTGTGAGCACAATAAATTGTTAGGAATCATATTCAATAGAAGTACTGCAACTGGAGTACTTCATCATTCATCTACCCAAGATCCACCAAATACAGATGAAGAAAATGAGCTTGAAAATGAATACCTTAATACTAGTGTTCATGTTAATATTGATCAAGATAGTTCAGATGATGTTGCCACACAAATAATTGAGCGCACCACACGTAGTGAAAAGCGCACAATTCAAGTTAAAGAGCGTAAGTCCAAGAAGGAACGTAGGACTTTACAAATGGGAGATGCACTTCAAGCATGAGCCGATGCATCAAAGGCTGTAGAAACCGTATTTTGTCCAGGTCATTTGATAGTTAAAAATATATTTAAAAAAATTGGAGATAAATTTAAATTTTTAATTAATATTTTTTTATTTGTTTGGGCTTTTATAATAAAAAGAAAACTTAAGCCTAATCCATTGTCTCACTAAACCCATTTTTATTTAAGCCCACTTGGTTCATTTTTGTTATTTTCCTTAATTATATAAATAATTGATAAACATATATATATATATATATATATATATTTGTAAATTTACTTTTAGCATCATTAGATCTAAAGTAACCAATAGGAGAGCAAATAATGGATTTACTTCTCTCCTCATTGGTCCAACCTTTAACTTATTTATTTTTATTTTAAGTAAATGATTAAATAACTAAATAAATAAAAGCAAATAAAAAAGAAATATGAAAGGGACGGTTACCATTGGGGGCAAAAAGGGAAGAATTGAAGAAAAGAGAGATATACGCACCATTTAGGAGGAGAAAGGGAGGGACCATTTTTAAAAAGAAGGAAAAAGCAGAGAGCGCCTAGCATAGGAGAGAAACCGAGAAAGCAAGCAAAACAACGAGACCAAGAGGGAGAGAAGGAAGGGGAAAAAGAGCATAGAACAATGCTTTATTTCTTTAGGAAAGCTTAATTTCATCAAGTCATCGCACCTTTACTTGATCTGCAATTTCGATTCAAGCATCATTGTTCAAGTGAGATTTTCCCTTCTTGAATCCAAGTCTCAATAGATTCATGTAATATTTTTCAGTTTTCAGTGTATTTGGGATATCTTTTAGAGAGTATTTCTCACACACTTTTGAATATCTACCTTCTTTGTG
Source organism: Cercis canadensis (assembly GCA_003255065.1). Taxonomy (NCBI): domain Eukaryota; kingdom Viridiplantae; phylum Streptophyta; class Magnoliopsida; order Fabales; family Fabaceae; genus Cercis; species Cercis canadensis. The sequence continues at coordinate 646,415 of QAOA01000712.1, read as the reverse complement.
TTAATTTGATCTTTGAGCCCTTTCTTTTCTATCATAGTTTATATTTGTTCCTGTGGATTCAATGTAACTTTCTATTAAATTTTATTTTAATTTATATTCATTTCTCTTTGTCTCGTTTCTGGTCCATTTTGTCTTCATCATGTAATGCATTGAAGATATGGGATGGTTATGTTCTTATTATTTTAATTATTGGTTTATGATGTTTAGTTGCCTGTTGATTATATTTTCGATGTAAACTTATTTGTCNTTAGTTGCCTGTTGATTATATTTTCGATGTAAACTTATCTGTCTAGAAGAAAAATTGCTTGGGTTAAATAACTGTTGGTACTCTTGTTGTAATTATCCTTGTAAAATTCAAATCTCATGTGTGTGGATGATTTCTTTTGTGTTTATGGGATCTGCTTTGGAGTTTATTTTGTTTTTTAATTGATGTCCTGGTATATGCAAGGTGCTGCTCTATTTTTTATTTTTTTTATCAATTTATTTGTTTTCTTTTTGTTTATTCTTTAATTTCTATCATTTAAGTGGGAGGTATTATAGGTATGTCTTGCTGTACTAGCCTTGTTTGGACTGGCAGAAAATGTTTGTTTTTTTTAATCCTCTAATGGAATGCTTCAGAGGTTTGTTGGTTTTTTTGTGTGTAGATTTTTGGATAAATTGATGGCTGGTTTTGAAGTTGTTTGCTCTTCCCTTTCTTTTTATTCCAACTATCTAGAATAAACTTTACTGTATGTTTTTGGGGTTATTTGCTATGTTATTCTAGGGTTATAGTTTTTTTTTTTTTTTTTCCTGGTTGGTTAAACCATTGCACTTCCTTTGCAAATTTACTGCACTACTATACAAAGAGGCTATTTTTTTGGTTTAAAACTCTGCACTATACAAAACATTTTTTTTGCACACACAATGTCACACTTTGCATTTTCTGATTTCCAGGTCATTGCATGATTATATTTTTGCTTGGTTACTTCTCCATAGCTGCTCAATATTGCATTGACACTGATGCCCTATCCCTGACAGTGTTTGGTGTTTCATTTGTTTTTGAAGTTGTACAGCTCCATTTTACATGGTTCTTATCTCATTAGAACCGAAAGATGTGTAGCTTCAATGTATGAAATTTTTAGATTTTTTGAATGTGTAGTTTACTGCCAATTCGAGTTTGAACATAGCTGCTTAATGTTACACTGACACTGATGCCCTATCCCTGGCAGTGTTCGGTATTTCATTTTTTTTTTTTGAAGTTGTACAGCTTCGTTTTACGTGGTTCTTATCTCATTAGAACTATAAGATGTGTAGTTTCAATGTGTGTAATTTTTAGATTTTTTGAATGAGTATTTTACTACTAGTTCGAGTTTGAACATAGCTACTTAATGTTATACTGACACTGATGCCCTATCTCTGGCCGTGTTCGGTGTTTCATTGTTTTTTTGAAGTTTTACAGCTCTATTTTACGTGGTTCTTATCTCATTAGAACCGTAAGATGTATAATTTCAATGTGTGCAATTTTTAAATTTTTTGAATATGTAGTTTACTGCCAGTTTGAGTTTGAACATAGGTGCTTAATGTTACACTGACACTGATGCCCTATCCCTGACAGTGTTCGGTATTTCATTTTTTTCCTGAAGTTGTACAGCTCCGTTTTACGTGGTTCTTATCTCATTATTATCGTAAGATGTATAGCTTTCATTTATGAAATTTTTAGATTTTATGCATGTGTAGTTTACTACCAATTCGAGTTTGAATTTAGCTGCTCAATATTACACTGACATTGATGCTTTATCTCTGGCAGTATTTAGTCTTTCATTTTTTTTTAAGTTGTATAAATTCAAATTAAGTAATTTTAATTTTATTAAAACCGTAGGACACATGGCTTTAATATATATAATTTTTAGAATTTTTGCATGTCTAGTTCACTCTAAGTTTTGGTTCTAGTTCACTCTCAGTTTTGTCTCTTAAGAACCATAAGTCTTTCAGTCTTGCCTACTTTATGTTTTGTATATATGAGCATACTCGGACATAATTCATGGTAATTATAAGTACAAGCAAATCAGAATGCCTAACCAGAATATATCCAGATGCAAGCGTAGAGCCAGAACATTGTTTTATTTATTTCTTTTTTTTATTTTTGGATGTAATTTAAATTTTTTCAGTACTTAGATTTTGAGACAAATTTTGTAATATTTAAAGTCATGCATTTACATTGCATGTAAAAATATACCTGTGTCGCGTAGTATCCGCATGCCCCTTCACTTATCATGGGAGGATATGGTGAGTCAGTCCTATATGTGATGTCTTTTTTTATCCAATCTAGGTGAATGTAGCGCTACCCTAGACAGTCGCTTCATGCAATGAAGGGGTGGAAGGATTTAGGTCTCGGTAGATAATTCATGCATTGCACGTTTAAATTCTGGGTTCTTATTTTTGTCAGATATTCTTAGAATCAATTTATTATTCTGGGGTAAATAAAATATACATTTTTGGCCATATTCTATTCGCACAACTAATTTAGGGTAATCGTCTTTAGACGGATGCTGTGGGGTGCCTAACACCTTCTCCACGCATAAACAAACTCCCGAACCCTCTCTAGTTCGTAGACCGATTTTTTTATTATTTAATAAATAAATAAAAAAGGTTTTTCAATTATTTCTTATNTAAAAAAAAGTTTTTCAATTATTTCTTATTTTCTTAATACAATTGGTGGCGACTCTAGAGTTTTCATTTCGAAAACTTAAATATCTTTTTATTTTGCCATTCGCGTCGTAGCGACTTTCGGGTACGTTGTGACAAAGGCGAAAGCAAAAGTTTCATTAGTTAAGGCTGAATGGTTTAGGGCAAAGAGTGTTGAGACCACTAGTTCTACGATTGTATCGACTGATTATTCTATTCTTAAATGTATGGCCGTTCTTGATGATATTGAAGATATTTCAGATGACATTTATATGAAAGCCTTAGAGAAATTTACCAATTCTGATTGGAGGTAAATGATCCTTACAATTTCTAGTAATAGGAAGAAGGGATGACTAGTTAGACTTCAATGAAAGTTTTCTTTTATTGGGTGACTTGTTTTGCAGTATTTATGTTATATGTCTTAAAGTAATTTTAAAGGTGTTAGATAACACTTGGGCAAACTTATTTATATATTGTCATGAACAATTTTATGTTTTAATTAATGTTATGTTGATGACAATATTTGATTACTTTGAGTAATATATTTGTTGCAAACATTTGATTTTGTAATTGTTGAATACATTATAGTTATGTACATTTTATTTGTGTGGCAGGTTTTTACCATGATGGATAAAAATAATATGTCATTAGATAGTGATACATGTAGTTTTGATGAGACATCATCAGATTCTGACGATGAATTAGTTGAGCTATTCATCATTAACATGATATTTCATTATGAACACAAAATTCTAAACAAAACCAAGGTTTGAAGATCTGCATTAACTGGACGTGAATTTATTTCTAAATTATTAAATGGATCAGGGACAACTTGTTTTGAGTTGTTGAAAATGGAAAAAACGTGTTTTATTAATTTTTGTGATGAACAGAAGAGGAAAAATTACTTAGATGATTCACGAGATTTGTTGGTGGAAGAACAAGTTGTTATGTTCTTGTTCATTATAGGACATAATGTTCGTCAAAAGTAGTAGCAGACCATTTTCAATATTTCACATAAACAATTTCTTGTTATTTTAAAGAAGTGTTGAGGAGTAGTGTGTCGATTAAGAAAAGAGCTAATCAAACAAGAGTCTACAAAATTGTCTGCAAAAATTAAAGCTAACTCAATTTATTATCTATGGTTTAAGGTATGTGTTTTTGTTAAGAATTTACTCATGCACTTTTTAATTTTTTATTTCATCAATAATTTTTTTTAATAGTTTGTTTGTAATAGAATTGTTTAGGTGCAGTCGATGACACATACATAAGTGTATGAGTTCCGGCTGAAAAACAAATAACGTGCAAAGGTAGAAAGACAATTGTGACACATAATGTGATGTGTATTTGTGATTTTAATATGATGTTCACATATGTCTATTCGGGGTGGAAAAGTAGTGCACATGATGCCAAATTTTTTTTAGATGTACTTACTAATCCAAATGCAGAATTTTCATGGCCTACGAATGGTAAATATTATACTATTAAAATTTTCTTGTTTTGCTAAAAATACACAATTTATATATTATTTGTTAATGTATATTTATTGGTGTAGGCTCATTTTATCTTGTGGATGCTGGATATCCTTGCACTTAAGATTTTCTTCCCCCTTATAGAGGTGAAAGATATCATGCACAACAATATAGAGGTCAAGGTAAACAACCAATGAGTCTTCAGGAGCTATTTAATTAAAGATATTCATCACTAAAAATGACTATTGAGCGTTGCTTTAGAGTATTAAAAAATAGATTTTCTATTTTAAAATTAATGCCACCATACAAACTTAGTAGACAGCGATTTATAGTGACAACTTGTTGTGCTATACATAATTATATACGCAAGTGAAATTTACGTGATCAATTGTTTGACATATGAAAAGATCTTGATGATGCAAAAGTAGAGGTTTTAAATGAAAACATAGGTATGGAGGAGACAAGCTTCAATCAAGATAACTTGTCAAGATTATCTGATCAATAAACAGAAGAACTGATAACATATCGTGACTATATTTTAAATTGGATATAGGTAGAACATAATAATTCTTTTTAATAGTTTGTATATATTAACTTATATAATTGTTAATGTTATTTTTGTACCACCTATGATTAATATGAACAACTATAAATGATGTTATTTATTTTAGAACAATATATTTAAATGTATTAATGTCATATTAATATTATATTAAATTTTATAATACTTTTTTTTTTATTTTTACTTATTTGTTCTTCACATATTCTCATTAAAATATTATTATAATTTATTTACAAAATTAGTCATCATCAATTTTTTTTAAAAAAAACTTGTTCTCATATCCAACGAGTTTTCTGTTTTTTGGTTTTCAAAACTTGTTCTTAAAATAATTTTATGACGATTCTATGATATTACATGAGTATGTCATACTACACTGACGTTACAAGCATACATAATCTTTATATTTTATTATATATAAAATATAATTTATTTAATTTTTTAAACAAATTTAAAAACAGTTAATTTCTACATATATCATTTATTTATTAGTTATTTCTACGTAGTATGACATACTACATAAATATTAAAAGTATCTAATAAACCTCTATAATTTTATCAAACAAATTTTTTATTTTTTAATTTTTAAAAATTGTTTTCAAAATAGTTTATCAAACAAATTTTTTTATACTTTTATTTTACCAAACAATTTTTTTTTAAAAAAACAAAAATACTTTTAAACAAGCAGAAAATTTCTCTCCTCTCGGAGCATTTTTCTCAAGAAACAAACAAAACCCAGTACAGCTTAAACCCAGAGAAACTCCAAGGCTCCATTCTTCCGTCGTCATTTCAGCCTTTCTTCCGCTGAGCTCTCCTCCATCACAACCACACTGCTTTTAAAATCCAAATCCCGATTTCCTTATTTTCGGATCCCTTCTCTGGTCTACGCTCAATCACCATGGCCGCATGGTGTTCCTCACGAAAATGAATACTGATTCTCCAAATTCACAACCAAAGTCAGTGAGTTCACAGCAGAATTGCCACCTATCTAGTTTTGGGTCCTCTCACTGAAGCCGAAGGTCACCCAAAGTTTTCCTTCTATCTCTATTCGACTGTTAATTCTATAGAAGGAAGCAGACAGGCTCCTATCACATCATTCCGCAGCTTTTCGAAACTTCCGAGCTCTCCCAAGGTAAACCCATATTCTAAATTCAATTTCCCTTTTTTACTCCTACCAATTGCTTCACAAGTTTAGTTTTTATAAAGGGTGTGGTGTGGACAATTACTCTGTTAAATTCGTTAGTTTACTTACATGTAGGTTGGATTCTCCCGCATACTTTCTTCCGCATACTTTCTTCATTGACATACTAGAGTTTGACATGAACTTGCAATGCTTTATATGGTAACTGACGTTTCGCACTACTGGCAAATGTCATGAAAGACTAGAAGCCTCCATGGTAATTGAGCATTGAAGGGCATCAAGAAATTCTTTTTGGCGAAGTCTAATATTGTTATATGAATACTGGTTCATACTAGAAGAGTATTCTAAACGATCATGTTATATGAATGCTGTTTAGCAATATGAATTTAGGTATTCTTTTAGAATAAAATACAATGACACTGAAATGAGGGTTGGGTAAGGTTTTCTTTCTTCAATTCTCTTGTGGGTTTAGTATGACCCTCCTGCTCCATCCATTTGCCAGCCTTACAGATGCATAAGCACATGGGTGGCTGTCACTGTAGATGTTATGCTGCTGTGATGCTGCCACTCTTAATGAAGTATTAGTGTTCTTCGTGGCATGAGTTGTACTTAATGAGAAACTCTAGCTACATTGCACAGCACAGTGGTATGCATTGATCTAAACTTTCAGATGAAAGTTTTAGTGTAGATCTGTTACCTAAAACATATCTTGAGGTGCTCACTCTATAAATTCAAAAATAATGAAGAGAAAAATACTTAATGGGTATGTACTTTTCCGCACCTTATTCTTTAATTAGATGAAGATGCAAAATTAGTTATCTTGGCACTTCTAGTGGTTCTTTACTTATTTATTAGAATTGAGTTAGACTATTATGTATATCTTTTTAATAAAATTGAAACATTTTATAATTTGTTTATGTGCCTCCCACTGATTCCAAGTAAAATCTTTGTTTTGACAGTTTTAACAAAACATCCTTGTTCAAAACCAAGGAGAATACTGGGCACCATTCAAATAATGATGATAGCAAGGACAAGTAAGTTTGTCTCCATGTCTGTGCATGTGCATTAATAACTAAATCATTCAACTACTTCAAATTATTTATACAAACAAGCACACAGATAGACATATGGATTGGAGCTTTGTTAGTTTGGTTCATTCGATTTCCTTACTGTGTTTCAGAGGAACAGCTCAGCTTGCTTCTTTATTGAAAGAAATGAAGGAAGGACTTGATACTGTAAGGAGCAAAATTCAATCTTTAACTGCCAAGGTAGAAAGCACTTTCTTGAATCAAGATGGTGTTGCTTTCAGATTTTGACTTGATTACCAAATTGGCGATGTTATCACTTAAATTTCGAGTATTATTGGTTCTTGCTCAGTCTATTTTCATTCATACCTCTTTCTACTGCCTCTCCTCTAGCATCTCTGGAATAATTTGATTGTTGATTTTATAAATTGAATTTTCTTTGTTATACTTTTTCTAATAATAATTAATTAGATTTTAATACATATCTGCATGTCTCTTGTATCAGGAGAAAGAAAATCAATTTCCTACGGCAGATGGTTTTAACTATCTTGAAGCTAAAAATTTGCTGCTTCTCTATTATTGCCAGTTCCTTGTCTATTATTTGCACCGGAAGGTTATGGGATTCTCAATAGAAGGACACCCTGTCATTAAAAGTATTGTAGAGATAAGGTTTTATTTGGAAAAGGTATGCTCTAATTATATTTGTCTTAATCCTTGGAGTAATATATTTAGATAATGTGTCTTATGCAGTTTGACATCCTTGTTTCTTTGCAGATTCGTCCAACTGACAAAAAACAACAATACCAAATCCAAAAATTGATAAAAGTTAGTGAGAATGCAACAAAGAATGTAACCCTAACCCCAAGCGAGGAGTCCGTTGGACCCAATAAGAGTGAAGATGTGTCAAAGTATTGCCCAAACCCTGACATGCTTGTTAGTAAACCAGATATAACTTCTCAGGTGAGTGAATGTTAAAATATTGAGTGCAAAAATTGAGCCCCCCTTCCCCCAGCAAAAAAAAAAAAAGTTGATATTATGAGAAAAGCGTGAAATTTCCTTTTCCATCTCTAACTTAATTCCTATATACTGTAGGACGGTGAGGGTGTGTATTGCCACCAAAATTTGCCCCTACTTCTATGGGGCAAGATAAAACTTCAAAGCAAGAAAGAAATGCCTTGAGAAGAGATAAGGAAATTCTGAGACAATCTCGCTCTAGTGAGTTTATCAAGACATTGATGGATGATATGGAGGACAGACCTCAAGAGGTGACTTGATAGTTTATGTCAAGTTCAAGTCTTAATGACTAAATCAGTTTATGTAATGCTTTTTTTTTGGCTGCTTGTTGCACAGATCAGAGATTTTATTCCAAATAGCAGAGAAGTTGATCGATATATTGCCAAGTTGGAGGAGCAATCTTGGGAAGATGAGGAGCTTTTCACTCATGCTCCTCGTACTAAGATGGATAAGAAGAGAGAAAAACACTTGAAGAAATCTAGAAATGGGTATGGTGACTTTTTGTGTGCTCTTGCATATCTATGGTTTTTTTTTTTAATTATTTTACAGAAAAATATTATTAAAAAGAGGAAAGAAATACACAAGTAATAGAGGATAAGGTATCCTCCTGACTCCTGAATGAAAAACGCAAAAAAACAAAACAGGGAAATTACACAAGCTCAATAATGGAGTAAGGTTGTCCAATCCCTCTGCATATCTGATAGGGAAACTCCCTTAAAGTGATCATGGGCACAGCACCAAAGAGAGGCTATATGAACAACTCCATCCTGCATCAGTTATGAGGTCAACAAAGTATCCTTAGAAATACAAATATTCAACTATTTCTCTCCAACTAAATACAAGAGTTGCATAAACTGCTAAAAGTAATGGACGAGAATTATTGCAAGCTCCAAGGACACACCCAACATTCACTAGAAAGACCAAACAATATCTTCCAGATAGGTGGCTACCGAAAAATACCAAAACAAATGGGCAGCCGTTTCTGAGCTAGAACTGCACATAACACACATATCAGGAGAAAGAACTTAATTAATATTGATCCTATTATGTATGTATGGTTTTAATATTGCAAAATTGCAACATTTTATTAGTATTGATCCTATTATGTACCTTAGTCCAAATATGTATGTATGGTTTTAAGTAGAGTTGAACATATGAGGATAATTTATTTGTATACGTTATCTATTTTCACTTAGTTATAATGTTTGTTCTGTACTAGGTTGCAAGATTTGGCAGAAAACTTCTATGATGACATCAAAACATTACCCTTTGAAGATAAAAGTGAAGAGCAAATGATGGGGTCCAGTCATGGTGGCAGCAGAATTGGGAGACTGAAGAGCGAAAGGCATGCATATTTTATACTTGGAATTGTTATTTGCAACTCTCAAATTACATTTTAAAACTTTGTATAGGGAACTTTGCTTCACTTGAACTATGGTGCATGTGCATTGTATACAACAAAGCTAATTATGATAACTTCTGAGGAATTTAAGATTTTGTTGGTCCTCTGTCCTTAGTGTCTGACAAACAATCCACTTAAATATACAGTTTGTTTTACATCCTTAATATTTAACAGGTCTAATATATTATAAGAAATTGATCCCTTCTAGCCTTATAGTGGCTAATGAAAAGAGTCTTGTACAGATGCTTCCTTTGTAGAAGGATATTAGTTCCTACAATATTTCCTTGAAATAAGCACATTCATTTGGTCAGATTTGTCTAATAACTGTGCTTATATCATGTTTAAAACCAATTTCTGGTCCTTATCATAGTGGGTTTATGTTGCGTAAGAACTAATCAGACAACACAGTAAGCACAAAATATAGAATAGATAGACTAGGCTTCAGGTAATGTATAACACTAGACACCACTGCCACTGCAGGGTAGTGTTCTACAGCCCCTAGACCTCCAAAGAGAGTAATCTCTCAATTCCTCAAACAATATGAAAATAACTGAATACTCCCCTCTAACTCAGCCCTTCCCTAAATAACACACTCCTCATGCTCACACACGTGAACTCACCCAACTAACTTCCCCCCACATCCGGAACACCCCTTTTCCTCCTTTCATACACTCTCAACTTCTTCTGCTGGTTTGGACCTACCTCAGTCCTAGAAGGTTTATCTAATTCAGGCCCACTACCCTCTAGTTCTTTTGGGCTAACAATACTCCCCCCTGAATTAACAGCCTTGTCCTCAAGGCTAAATTCAGGAAATTGGCCTCTAATGAGCAGAATGTCTTCGCACGTAGCATCTTCAGCCGGCTGTCCCAACCATTTGATGCGAACTTGTGGAATCTTCTTCTTATTTCTGGTAATGGTTCAGAATTGTAAGGCATCTCTGTCCAGCAGCTCATTCGCCACTGATTCCACCAAACATTCCCCGGGCAGAAACCTCATTACTGTGGGTGGTTTACACCCATACACCAGTTCAAAAGGAGTCTTTCCTGCTGCACTATGAACTGATGTATTGTAGCTAAACTCCGCCCAATGCAACCACTTTACCCACTGTTTTGGCTGCTCACAAGAAAAACAGCGTAGGTAAGTTTCAAGGGTTCTGTTCAGCACTTTGGTTTGACCATCCGTTTCCGGGTTTGCTTGAATAACTCAGTCCAAAAACGACTAGTAAATGTTGGGTCCCTATCACTTACAATGGAGCTCGGAATCCCATATAACCTCACAATTTCCTTAGCAAAAATTTCTGCTACTGTTTGAGCTGTAAATGGATGTTTTAATGCTATAAAATGTCCATACTTGGTTAATCTGTCCACAACTACTAATATAGCATCATACCCTTGTGACCTTGGTAATCCCGTAATAAAGTCCATACTCACATCTGCCCAAATCGCTCTTGGTATAGGTAGCGGTTGTAGCAGCCCAGCCGGAGACATAGCGAGGTATTTTTGTCGTTGACAGACTTCACATCCAGCTACAAACTCAACTACTGATTGCATCATCCCTGGCCAGAACAAGTTAGCGGCTAAACAACGGTAAGTTTTCTGCACTCCCGCATGTCCTCCCACCGGAGAAGAATGAAATTCTGTCAACAACTGTGTCAGCCACTTGGATTTAGCAGAAAGGACCAACCTGCCCTTATAAAAGAGCCTCCCATCCACCAAGGAGTAACCAGGTCTCATAGTGGGATCCTCCCGAATTCCCTCCACTATTTTCCTCATCTCCGTATCTGCTAACACCTCATCCTTTATTTGGTCTGCTTCCAGCCACATTGGCTGTGATAGAACCATGAGTTCTCCTTCACTTCCATCGTCTTCCTTGCGGGACAGCGCATCAGCTGCCCTATTCTCCTTTCCGGGTTTGTATCTTATGTCAAAAAAATATCCTAGTAATTTAGCAAGCCAATCTTGCTGGTTGGGTGTAGTAATCCTTTGCTCTAGAAGGAATTTGAGGCTTTTCTGGTCGGTAAAAACTTGGAACTTCCTGCCCATTAAGTAAGGCCTCCAATGCTGAATTGATAACACTAGTGCCATTAATTCCTTCTCATAAACAGATTTGGTAAGGGTTTGATCTGATAGTCCTTTACTAAAGTAGGCCACTGGCCTTCCTTCTTGCATTAATACAGCTCCTATCCCTCTCCCGGAAGCGTCACACTCCACAACAAAACTTTTATCAAACTGCGGTAGGACCAGAACTGGGGCTGTGGTTAATCTTTGTTGCAGCTGTGTAAATGCTTCAGCTGCTGCCTCGTTCCACTGAAAATTTCCCTTCTTGAGAAGATCGGTCAAAGGTCTTGCGATTTTGCCATAGTCTCGAATGAATTTTCTGTAGTAACCCGTCAAGCCCAAAAATCCCCTTATTGCCTTGACTGTTGTGGGAGTAGGCCAGTTTAGCACCCCCCTGGTTTTTTCTTGATCCATAGAAATACCATAGGCTGAAATTACATGGCCCAGGTATCCAATGGACTGTTCCCCAAAGCTGCACTTCTTCTGATTGGCAAAAAATTGCTGCTGCTGTAGGACCTCCAGCACAGCTCTCAAATGTGTCAAATGGTCCTGCCAATTTCTGCTATATACTAGAATGTCGTCAAAAAAAACCAAGACGCATATGCGGAGGAATGGCTTGAAAGCAGCGTTCATAGTGGCTTGGAACGTTGTTGGCGCATTGTTCAAGCCAAACGGCATTACCAAGAATTCATAATGGCCGTGGTGAGTCCGGAAAGCTGTCTTCTGCACATCCTCCTCCCAAACTCTGATTTGATGGTACCCTGAGCGTAAATCCAATTTGGAGAAGTAACACGCTCCACACAACTCATCAAGTAATTCTTCTATGACTGGAATGGGGTACTTGTCTGGAATAGTGACCTTGTTCAAGGCCCTATAATCCACACAAAACCTCCAACTTCCATCCTTTTTCTTCACCAATAAAACTGGACTTGAGTAGGGACTGTTGCTTGTTTTGATAATGCTAGCCTTCAACATCTCCTCCACCAATTTTTCAATCTCATTTTTCTGCACATAAACATATCTATAAGGTCGTGCATTCACAGGTTTAATTCCCAGTTCAATGGGAATGGCATGATCAGTTTCCCTAGGTGGTGGCAGACCTTGTGGCTCACAGAAAACCCCCTCAAACATCCCCAACAGCTGGTTCATTTGTTCCTTCTGTTCTGCAGTCAAGGGGCTTTGATTGTCTGCTTGTATAGTTCCAGTACCAATCAGTCCTCTTATCCTCCCAGTTTCCTACTCACCTTGAGACACCAACAACATCATCATCCCTTCATCACCCAACTCAAGTTCCTTAAGTAGGGCTCTGTGTGAAAGCTGAGTCCTACCTAAATTGGCATCCCCTTTTAAGGTAACTCGTTTCCCCTCATAATCAAAAGTCATCAGTAAGTTTCTCCAATTCACCTTCATATCTCCCAAAGTCTCTAGCCAAGTCATACCGAGAATGACATCAAGTCCTCCCAAAGGAAATACTTGATAATCTGCAATCATGTTAACACCTTGTACCACCAAACTCATCTTTTTACACACCCCTTTAGCTGATTGATAATGCCCATTTCCCAGTCTAATTCGGACTTCAGGTGTATCAGTAATCAGCAGGTTAATTTTTTTTGCTAACTCTGAAGACAGAAAATTATGGCTAGCACCTGAATCAACCATTATCAAGACTGGTTTTCCTGCAATTTCTCCGGTCATCTTCATCGTTCTGGGGCGAGAAAATCCACCTATAGACGAACAAGAGAGGTTGAAAATCTCACTTTCCAGCTCCGGGTCTTCTTCCGTACTACCTTCTTGACCGAAATTGGCGTCCAATAAAGCCAACTCCTCTTCCGTAGGTACTCCTTCCTCTTCTCCGAGAATAACAACTTGGAGGTGCTTTTCCGCACACCGGTGAGTGGGCCCGTAAGGCTGGCCACATTGGAAACACCTCCCCTCCTCCCGCCGGCGAACATACTCCTGGTATGGCAGATGTCGTCCTCTCTGCCAGTGAAAAGAAGCAGCGTTGCTGCTAGTTCCAGTCGTCGCCGGTGAACTGGTTTGCAAGGAGGAAGTTTGCGGGTTTTCTGAGTTAGAAACCGGGTTGGATTTTGACCCGTTATGCATTGGGTTGAAGGATTTGGACCCACTGAAATTGAAAGGCCCAGTCTGACTTCCTTTGCTCCGACCCGTCCAGCCCACAGTGCTACCCGACCCGCTGGTTGTCTTCCCTGTCCCTTGATCAGAATATCGATTTGCAAACTTCATTGTCGCACCTCCCTGCAAATCCTCTTCGATGTCTCAAGCTAGCTCAATTGCTCGAGCCACATCGCTGGGCTTGTGTATTCGCACTCTCCTTCGAATTATCTCATCGAGGCCATGCATGAAGTACCCCAAGATTTGTGCCTCTGGCATTTCCGGAACCAACACAACAGCGTTTTCGAACATCTGGACAAACTCTTCGACTGTCCCTGTTGCTTAATTGCAGCTAACAGCTCGTATGGATTCTCCGCTTTCCGGCCACCATATCTCTTGATCAATTCGGCAGCTAGCATCTCCCAAGTGAGGTTGGGTAGTCGTTTTCTTAAACACCGAAACCAACTCACCGCTGGTTCTTCCATACACACAAAAGCCAGCTGGACTTTGAGCTCTGGGCTGGTGTTCTAGAGCTCAAAATATTTTTCTGCTCTTGCAAGCCAACTCGTTGGGTCACTTCCATCGAAATTTGGAAGCTCAACTCGGTTTAGAGCTCTGCGAAATGCATCACCCCAAGTTCCCTCCCCGTCGATGGTCCGACGTCGGTCCTCTGGAATTGGATTGCGCTGTCCTCCGTGGTCATTGGACCCCGTTCTTCCCTCTTCTGAGAATAGCAATGGATTTTTGCCACCGTCTCTGGCGTGGGAGCGATGATTCAGGTCCTGGGCTAAAGCTTTCATCATGGACTTCAATTGGTTAAACCCATCGGACATTTCCTCCATTTGTTCTTTCAGAGTGTCTACCCCGTGGAGCTTCTGGGATAGTTTTTCAATGGCCATTCCGGCCATCCTGAATTTCCCATCCATTTTGGATAATCCTTCAAGCCTTTTCTCCCAAGATTCCACACCTTCGCTCGATCCCCCCATTTCGTTTCTTGGCAATGGAACCAAATTGTTGCGTAAGAACTACTCAGACAACACAGTAAGCACAAAATATAGAATAGATAGACTAGGCTTCAGGTAATGTATAACACTAGACACTACTGCCACTGCAGGGTAGTGTTCTACAGCCCCTAGACCTCCAAAGAGAGTAATCTCTCAATTCCTCAAACAATATGAAAATAACTGAATACTCCCCTCTAACTCAGCCCTTCCCTAAATAACACACTCCTCATGCTCACACACGTGAACTCACCCAACTAACTTCCCCCCACATCCGGAACACCCCTTTTCCTCCTTTCATACACTCTCAACTTCTTTTGCTGGTTTGGACCTACCTCAGTCCTAGAAGGTTTATCCAATTCAGGCCCACTACCCTCTAGTTCTTTTGGGCTAACAGTTTATGATTATGAAGAATTTCTACAGTATGCACCTCTTATTTACAGATTGCTCTGAGATATGTACTATCTGAAATTAGCCACACTGAATCAATGATGGTCACAATAAGAAATCCAACAAATATACACTTTTCCTTGTATCTGAAAATAGTTCACTTATCACTGTCAAATTCCTTATATCTGAAAATCTGAATTCCATTCTTCAAGAAATATACAAATTTGCTATTTTTTCTCACAAAAATGAGAATTGCTCATTGCCTCATTTTTGTATATTGATTGGGTTATATTATACTGTTCTGTAAAGAAGGGGATTAACATGTTTTGGCTTTCTTGCAGAGAAGACATTAAAGAAAGAAAACTTGGGTTTTTGCGTAAAGGAGTGGATAACACTACTATCTGCAAGATGGAGATAGGTTCTACTTAAAAGACCATGTAAAAGTTTCAGAGATGGTTCTCACTTTTTTGGATTGGCCTTTAAGTTCTTTTTGATCCTCGAATGCAAACTGGAACTGTGTCTAAAAGCAGGTAGAATTGTGGTCGTTTTTTCCCCTATGATTATCATCATGATATTTTGTTTGCAACTAATGACACGTGCCCCGGATTTTATGATGATCATGAATTTGGTAATGTATCTTTATGTATTAAGGTGGAGTAGATCATCTTAAACTACGCAGTTAATGAAGATGAAAGTTTAGCAAAAAATGTGTTCTCAATATTCTAATCCATGAGCGAACATGTTCCCTTGCACCGCTGGTTTCTTTGGACCCAAGATGTGTGTAATATCTGATTGTGATAGTATTTTAGACTTGAATTGGCTGGGTTGTTGATGAATGTAAAGGCTTTGTCAGGTACAAATTCAAAGATAGGCGAAGATCCCATAGTTCTGTTTGATCTAATGGATTGTTGATAGAAGGAGATGACCTATGCTGCCTCTCTAATTTCCTTGGGATCTATGTCACAATTAAATTCTAAGCTTTTACAGAGAGAGGTTTAGACCGGTTCGGTCGGTTTAGACGGGTTCTCGATTTTATGCTCACCTCTACTATATGATACAAAAAATTATTCAGGAATTTAAGTGATTTTAGATCTATCTTTTAGGGACAAAAATGTCATTTTTTACTCTTGTTTTAACTTAGTTCTTGGCTATTGAGGTATCACATTCCAACATAGATACTGGGCCAGCACCAATTTGTTTTGTTTTCAAAAATTGAAGATCCTGTCATACATGATTTGTTAATTATATGGGCCATTTTGTAACCCAAAGAAAAAGATTCTTTGGGGCGTAATCCCCAAACCTTTGGTCCAACAATCTAAATCTGTATTGCAACTCTCTGTGTGGAGTTTCATTAGATAAAGTGGCAGGTCTTTAGCCCTCTCAGCCGAAGATCAAACTTAACCATGACCAATTTTCTTAGGGTTCCTATTCCGAGCCCAGAAATTGTACTATGCTACTGCTATATAAACCAAAAAAAAGAAAAATCTGATCAAGTGGCATGAGAGAAGACGAAGTGAAATGCGTCATGCTCTTCCTTTAACTACTGGTCAGAGGAATGTAGGCAGATGTGGCCAATAAATGAATGTTGTTACTGGCTTAAGATGGCAATGGTTTCGTGGCTTTTGGTTTTTTTGATGTAACTTGTAAGCATACAATTTCATATATAACTACGTACATACACTTTATGAAGTAGTCTCTAGACCCACCCACCCACCCATAATCTATTTGTTTGGATAATCTTGTAACCTTTTGACCTTATAATAGTAGTTGTATTATCGTATTACACCTCTCTTTTACGCTCAAAGATGGCATTTCCTCTCACAAGATTAGTGTGCTGGACACGTAACACCAACGTCAAACACTCAAAACTTTTTGTTCATAACGCACTAATTTGAGTAGAGTCAGAACGTGTGCATCTCCTTCTTCACCCTCATTGGTACGTCTTTGCTAGAGATTCCTTGCCCATTACGAATTATGTAGATCTTTACCATAATATATATGCTCATATGGTGCACCATTTTCAAGAGCATTCCTCCAATATTGGCTTTAGTTGGTGGTTGAAGAAATTTAAGTGAGAAGGAAAACGACAATATCATTAGTACAAGTTATCTGATAATAGTGTATACATCAAATGTAATTCGGTCTCTTTGCACTATGTTATGGATCTTTCCAATCTGTAGTACATGAAAATCAAATAGCGCATTGGTGAGTGAAGAAAATTAAAGAAAAGAAATATAAAGAGATATGATAATTAAGAGTTTATATTTGATCAATTATGATCAATATATTAAACTTTATACGTTATCATCATTTAAGTTATTAACATATTTTATGTTAATGTGACAAACTTAGTAAGTGGGAGTTGACGGAGGACTATTTTCATAGACAAAATTATTTTTCAAAGGCATGAAGTGACATTAAAAATCTTTTAAGGACTAAATTGATTGTCCTGTATCTTTTAAGGATCAAAAATAGATTTTATTCAAAATTTTAATATACTTTCATACAAAACTCTCCACATCGTCAATGAATTAAAATTAAATACTACTATAATTACTTGATTAGCACATTCTATCTAGCTATCTGATATAATGTATATATACAATATAAGTTTTGGACTAATATAATAAGTCTTGATTGGCTACTAGCTAATTACAAAGATGACGGTGCAGCCACAATCACGAGAAATGATTATTTCAATATTTAGTGTAAGAAATATATATAGAGAATTTAAACTTCATAAAAAAGTTTTTGTTTAATGTGTGTTCAATCAAAGTTTAGATGAAGTCACTAAATGTGATTGTGGTGAGAAATTTCGATAATTTATAAAAGATAAAGAGCGGCATATCAAAATTTAAGTTGCTGTGCATGCTGATGTAAAATATGTGTGTGCAATTGTTATAAGCGATCCCTCAACATGCAAAATGAATGTGGTGTATTCTCAATTGTCATTTGATGTGGTAGTGAGTGAGGCAGGGTCGGTTGGTTATTGTACCCACTTTCTGTTGCGATGTGGTCTCTGACGCTATATCCACTTGAGGGGACTTGAACCCTCCCACATGGCTATGGCATCCCCAATAACCTTGGCCTTGGCGGTTGAAACATTCCTCAACGGTGGTGGGCCATAGGGACCCCCACATGCCCTCTCCAATAACTTTCTCACAATTTTGTCTCCACCATACGAATTAGTACTAACCATATTTGCTCTCTGACGCCAACCCCACCCAATTAAAATACTCCTACTTAAAAGTCATAGATGAAAGAGAAGTAGTGGCTTCCATATGCATGTTTATGTTTTTATGGTTCTGTTCCTTCTCAATTCCATTTCCATATAAATAGCCTCCTAAATGGTGTAAGTGGTGAGTATGAGCCTCTTTCTTGCTACATTATTCACCCATAGGTTGAGGTAGGCATTTCATTTCTTTCTTCATCATCTTCAAACCAAAAGTATCCATGCGAGCTAGCAACATTATCTCATATATAGTAGTTAATTTAAATGATATAGGCATAGGTATGTTTTCCTTGCTATGTCTATGCATGGGTAGTATGAACACATATGTGCTGGGGGAAGAATTAATGCATGGCTAATGAGCAATTGATTTCGCATGAATATATGTAATAACCTAGCTAGCTAGTTATATTATCTATACGAAATATACATAATATAATACAACGAATTGACTAGACATTCTATTCCTTAATGTGCTACGCTATGTATATGGTTCAGGAATTCGAATTTGGTTGTACCATTAATATACTTCCTTTCAACATCTTGCATCTATACGTTTTTACTTTTTTTCCCCCTCTTATCTATGCCACAATGACAAAATAATAAAGTGATTTCTCATCCCAGGTGTAATATTTTCTTGTCCTGATCTTTATTCCATTAACTTTTCTTCAAGTTGTGGTGTTCGGTAACCTAGCATTTACTTTTTCTCTCTCTTAAACAATAGTTATTTGTGCTTTTTTAATTTGTAACTTGTAATGGTATGAGCCACAAGAGAATCCATGTCTCTCTATCTTAATTTTCGTATCCCACTAAAATAATGAGGTCAATGAGCTATAGCCTATATGCAAAAAGAAAGGTCACAATAAAGTCAACGAGCTATAGCCTATATGCAAAAAGAAAGGTAACAATAAAGTCAATGAGCTATATATACATTTTTTTTACACAACTCTTATTTACCTGTATCTGCATACAGTGAATAATTAAGATTTAATAAAGACTAACCTAATTAAATCTTTAGTGCATGAAGGCATGGATGCGAATCATGCGATGTATGATAGCTACAAGAAAATAGGAGATTATATATTCCTCCCCTGCAATTTTTTCTTTCTCGTTACCACTATATATATTGTGCGAGAAAAGATGATACAAATATATTCTTTCTTCTCCGACTCATACTGTTTGTGACACCGCTATCTATATTCTCTTGAACTCAAATTCTGATAATCTTGCTATTGTTTTGTGTGTGTGTGGGTGTATTTTGGTGTTGTTATTATGTTGAAGGAAAAAGCAAGCATAATAACAACGAAGATGGCGCTGCGAGCACGAGAGGTTTTGGCATTTTTGTTGTTGGCAGTGTTGTCCAAAGCAATGAGCATAAAACTGCACCCAAGAAATAGCGATTCTTCTGGTTCAACCTCCACTGATGCTAGCTTTTGCTTGAGTTGGAGATTGGCTGTGGAAGCAAACAATGTGCGCGCATGGCGTACGGTCCCAACTCAGTGTTTGCGTCATGTTGAGAGTTACATGATAGGTGGGCAGTACGAGAGGGATATGGAATTGATTATGGAACAAATCTCAGGTTATGTGGATGGACTACCCCTCGCTGGTGATGCCATGGATGCTTGGGTTTTGGATGTTGATGACACTTGCATCTCCAACATCTATTATTACAAAGGAAAGAAGTATGGGTATGTGCTACCTCTTTAATTTACATAAATTAATATACCTTTTAATTTATTTTTGTGTGTATATATATATATATATATATATATATATATAATACATGCATATGCATGGCATGAATGTATTTTCTTCATGTTAACTCAAAAATGGGTAACTTAAGGAAGTATTCAGCCATCACTTACAATTTTATTTATTTATTTATTTGTCTCTTTGAAACTCATTTAGAAAGCATAATATTTGATCTATAGCTCAAAAGATCTGAAACAATCACTTTATAACATGTATGAGCGAACCCTAAACCTAACCCTATATATATCAAATACGATTTTAACCGAAACCTTAGCTCACAAGCTTGGGGTGCATGTGTATATTTTAATTAGCTTTTTAGTTCTTATAATAACAGTTTTTTTTTTTAATTTTTTTTATTAATACTGGCTGCTTGGTTGATTTGCGAAATATATACGTAATATTATGTATATAGGTGTGACCCGTATGACCCATTAGGGTTTAGGGCATGGGCAACGAAAGGAGGGTGCCCGGCAATTCCTTCGGTGTTAGGGTTGTTTAACAAATTGGCAGGTAAAGGATTTAAGGTCATTTTGCTTACTGGGAGAGATGAAGAGACTCTTGGTCAAGTCACCAAGGACAACTTGCACAACCAAGGATTCATTGGATATGAACGTCTTATTTTGAGGTATTGCATCGATCCTAGCCTGTTATCTTCACCTTTTATTTTCATTCTTAAGTAGTGGTTGGAGATGAAAGATGTATATATGCTTCTTAGGCATTAGATGCTAAAAAAAGGAAAAAGCATTTTCTTTACACATTAGCCTCCAAAGTTGCGCAGATTCTATCATCATTTTAAAGTAATATTCTCATAAGTATGGAGATTAAAATAATTAAATATCTGCTTGAAATTGAATATCCTTTGGTTGCAGAACTGCAGCATATAAAGGGCAAAGCGCAGTGAGTTACAAGTCAAATATACGAAAGCAATTGCAAGATGAAGGTTACAGGATATGGGGGAATGTGGGAGACCAATGGAGTGATCTCCAAGGAGACTGTTTGGGCAATCGTACTTTTAAGCTCCCTAATCCCATGTATTTTGTTCCTTAGCTACTTAAAATGTCTAAAAATCAAGTTTAATATAAGCATTGTTAAATAATTATGTCAACTTTAGTACTAATCACAAAGGCCAACTAGGTCATGTTTCTAACCAATTATGTATTTAAATATGAGTAAAGTATATTTTTCGTCTTTGAATTATTTCTTAAATGTCACTTTAGTCCTTGATTTATTTTTTGTGTCACTTAATTCTTGAATAATCATATTGCTCATCAAATCAGTCATCAGTAGCACAAAATATAATCACTTAAATGAATGATTTGGCGGGCAAAGTATTTTTTGAGAACTAAAGTGACATTTGAAAAATAATTCAACAACAAAAAATGTATTTAACTCCTTAAATATATGGCTCACATGGAAGGGTTAAGGCAGAAAAGCCTGCAGTCAATTGCAATTGTACAATCACTACAACTTATGCATGCTTAAACTTATGGCATCAACTCCTGGCCCACAAAAAAAAAACTTATGGCGTCAACATCTTTTTTCTTAGATTAGTATGAAATAGATATATGAGGTGTTTTATATATTGTAATCTTCAATTGTTGATTTCGTGCAATCTTGGATTACAAGTATAAAATAGAAGGGAATGAGATGAAGATGTATTTAAGATTCTCTCATTGGTATGTGTAGAGGCCTTATTGTCAGCCCAAATCCCGAAGGCCCATTAAGCCAAAAAGCCCACATTCACCAGAGGCCTAAATTGAATATGCTAGCTCATCGCCCTGTTTTTCTCAGAATCCCTATAAATAGCCCCCCTTCCTGTTACAGGTAAAAGACTTTTGACCCTTCGACCATTAATTATCCCTCTTGAGCTTAGACTGACCTAACTTAATCTTCGGAGCTTGAAAACAAGAGTTTGGCCATTCTTTTCTACTCGTGCAGATAAGCTCGACTTCACTCGACCTTCGAGATCTCCTTGATATCTGAGGTACAACTCGACCTCAAACTTAGGCATCGTCATTTGGCGCCGTCTGTGAGAAAGTTTCAATTTTTCTCAGCACTTACAAATCTCTTTGGTTGATCTTGAGTTGGGCACCATGGGCGCAGACGATTCGTCTACCCAGCCATTCCTCCTCTTGTCCAAGAGAGCATCCTTACACCAACCAGAGAGCCACTCGCCCAGCCAGCCAACCTAAGGGCGGTACCCCCAGCACACCGACATGTGTTCAGTCCTGAAACCATCAAGGAAATCCCTCATAGAGAAACCCACCCAGAGCAATTGGGCGACACTTTAAATTTCATTTTGCAAGAAATTCAATTTTTGAAGCGAGAAAGAGTAGCGGATAAGGCAGAGATAGCTGAGTGTAAGAGGAGGGAAAGCCTCCAAGAGGTCGAATCCTCGGGTGACTCACCGCTCTATCAGCCGTCCACCCAGGTCGCCTATAACGAGTTGCAATTCATGAGAGATCCACCAGAAAATCTCTTGGGTGGCTTTGAAGCCTCATTTTATATGTGTAGGGAAAAGCCTTCCCAGATTTTCAACTCTCCTAGGCTTTCTCCCTCTAGCTCGGACAAGCCGAAGAGAATAGGAAAACACCCTTTCACCCAACTCATCCTAGATTATCCCCTTCCGACCAACTTTAAGTTACCCCAACTTGAACCTTTTGAAGGATCATCCTACCCTAGGGAGCACTTGGAAAACTATAATTCCATCATGCTCCTAAGTGGCACCAATGATGAGCTTATGTGTCTTGCCTTTCCTACCATCTTGTGCAGAGCAGCCCTTTAGTGGTTTTCAAACCTCCCCCCAAACAACATTTCTAACTTTGATCAACTGTTCGTGCTTCTTCAAACCTGTTTCTCCACGAGCATGACTTATTGAAAATCCTCCACCATTCTAGCCACCCTCAAGTAGGAGGAGGCTGAACCTTTGAAAGATTACACGAATCGGTACACCAGACTCTCCCTGCAAGTTTCAAGACCTAACAGACTCAGTGGTGATGCATACTATCCAGGTAAGTCTCCGACCTGATCGTTTGCATGAAAACCTAACTCTTGACCCACCAAGCAACCTATATGAGCTCCTCACCATGACAGCTAAGCACATCAACCTGGAATAGATGTTGGGCCAAGCAGAGAAAAACAAGGCCAATGATAGAAAACCACCAGAAGATAGAAGGGGAGGAAGAAGGGAAAAATCTCCCATCCGACCTAGATACAAAAACATACACCCCCTTGAACCAATCTAGAGCTCGGGTGTTGGAAGAAATATGCCAAACAAAGCTTGCCCAGCTCCCGCAGCCAAAAAGAGATGTAGGCTTTGACAAGGAAAAGTATTATGCTTTCCACAGAGGAAGAGGCCAAGATATAGACGATTGCCGATACCTTCGCAACCTCATTAAAGACCCCATTAGGAGAGGTTATTTGCAGAGATTCCAGGCTGAATTCCCCTCCTTAGCCCAAAGAGCTCAAAATAGAGGCAACTGACCCCAATACCGATCTCCCTAGAGAAATCCAAACCAAAACCGTTGTAAAAACTAATCACCAAATCGGCACCAGCCAAACCAGCTGGAGGATCTGAGGCGTAATGTCGTAGGGACCATATATACCATAGTTGGTGGCTTTGCAGGAGGAGGAACATCTAGATCCTTTCGAAGGAGGCATGAACAAGCTATAGAAAAACATAAAAAAGAAGTCTTCCACACTACCACACTTGTTCGCAAGAGCCAACATAACACGATCATATCTTTCTCGGAAAGCGACTATGGAGCCATTGATTGGGAGCACGACGACCTCATGGTCATATCTTGCTTTGTGGAAAATTATGAGGTCCGCAAGGTCTTGATCGACCAGGGCAGCTCGACAGACGTCATTTTCTATCATGCCTTCGACCAACTTAGCATCCTAAAATCTAACGTCGAACATTACCCTGGGACTTTGGTCGGTTTCTTGGGAACTCATGTTGAAGTAAAGGGAACCATTACTCTCCAAACCACCTCGGGAGAGTACCCTGACTTGGCCAATGTTGAGGTTAGGTTTTTGGTCGTTGATTGCCCATCAGCATACAATGCAATTTTGGGCCGACATTCTCTTAATCGGATTGATGCTATAGTCTCCACTAAGAACCTCTTGCTTAAATTCCCGACAATGTTGAGAACAGTCGGACAGGCCCGAGGGGACTAGCTCCTAGGAAGAACATGTTACAACTTAAGCCTGTCGATCATATACTCCAAACCCTTAAAGCCCAGCAACCTCAGCCAGACCATCCTGAGTAACCAAGTCTCCATTCAGGAGCTTAGCAATAGAAAAGAAAATGTTGAAAACTGACTTGAGCCAAAAGGTGAGCTCACAACATTTCAAATAGGAAGAAGCAACGATCAGACAGTCCAAGTAGGGTCAAACATCCCACCAGATAATCTCAAGAAGCTTACCAACCTCCTGGTAGCCAATGCCGACCTATTCGCATGGACAACATTAGATATGCCAGGTATTGACCCAAATTTTATTTGCCATAAACTTTATGTGAGCATAGGTTCCAAACCAATTTCCTAGAAGAAAAGAATTTTCGGCCCTGAGAAGCAAGTAGCAATGCAAGAGGAGGTGCAAAAGCTGCTCAATGCTGACTTTATAAGAGAACTATCATATGCGACTTGGCTGTCTAATGTAGTCATGGTGAAGAAAACAAATGGAAAGTGGTGGATGTGCAAGGATTTCTCTGACCTTAATAAAGTTTACCCAAAAGATCCATATCTCTTCTCGAGCAATAACAAACTCATGGACCAAGCGTCTGGGTATAAGCTTTTAAGCTTCATGGACGCGTACTTGGGGTACAATCAAATCAGAATGCACCCCGATGACGAGGAGAAAATAGCCTTTATTACTGAAAAAGTAATTTATTTCTACAAAGTGATGTCGTTTGGCCTTGGAGTGACATACCAACGATTGGCCGACAAGGTCCTGCAAAATCAAATCGGTAGGAATGTCGAAGTATACGTTGATGACATGCTAGTCAAATCACGTTTCGATCTAGAGCACCTCATGAATTTAGAGGAAACATTCACTGAGCTTCGAAAGCATAGCATGAGATTGAACCCCTCTAAGTGTGCATTTGGGGTGGAGGCCAAAAAATTCCTAAGTTTCATGTTAACCCACTGAGGCATTGAGGCCAACTCGGACAAATGCCAAACCATCATCAATAAAAAACCACCGAGAACCATCGTAGAAGTTTAGAGATTAGCAGGAAAGATTGTAGCCCTTTCTAGGTTCATATCTAGGTTGGCAGACAGAGCCCTCATCTTTTTCAAAACCCTTAAAAAGATCAAGGATTTCCAATAGACCACAGAATGTAAACAAGCTTTTGATCAGTTAAAGCGATATTTGGTTTCACCGCCCATTCTCTCTAAGCCAAAGCAAGGTGAAGCCTTGTTCATATACCTGGCCAGTAGCGACCAGACTGTCAACTTGGCCCTCGTCCGCAAAGAGAATAAACTTCAATTTTCCATATTCTACACCAGTCACGCCTTTCAAGCCTCAGAACTTAAATATCACAAAATAGAAAAGCTAGCCTACGCCCTCCTCTTCTCAGCCCACCGTCTGAGACTGTACTTTCAGAACCATCCAATAACTGTCTGAACTAAGCAACCTATACGACAAGTCCTCCATAAGCCCGATCTAGCAGGGCGTATGCTTGGATGGTATGTAGAACTCTCCGAGCATACCTTTCATACGAACAAATGGGAGCGATTAAAGCCTAAGCTCTTGCAGACTTCATGGTCGAACTCACCCGACTAGAAGGACCCCATTTAGAAGAACACCTCAAATGGACTATGTCAGTTGACGGATCCTCTAATCTCAAAATAGGCGGGGCAGGAATAATCATGGAAGGACCAGAAGGAATAATCATAGAGTAGTCTTTACATTTCAAATTCCCAGTCTCCAATAACCAAGCAGAGTATGAGGCTCTAATCACTGGCCTGCATTTAGCCCTGGAGCTCGAAGCAGAAACCTTCAAGGTTCTGACCGATTCACAGCTGGTAACCAACCAAATAAAAATGAGAGTATCAAGCAAAAAACCCTCAAATGGCCAGGTATTTGGACAAAGCTAGAACTTTCATATCCAACCTCAAAGAATTTGAAATCCACCATATCCCGTGAACTAAAATACCCGAGCTGACATCCTCTCAAAGCTCGCCAGCAGCAAGAAGCCCGACAATAATCAAACTGTGATATAAGAAATGCTCCTCAATCTGAGCATCGAACATAATGAAATGTTTGACATTGACGATGAAACCCCATCTTGGACTACCCCAATCATATGCTACCTCAAAACATGAGAGCTACCAAAGGAGAAAGTTTCAGCTCAGAAACTCCAACAAACGGTTTGGAACTACTGTCTTGAGGGCGACGTGTTCTATAAACGCGGATACTACACCCCACTTCTAAAATGCCTACCCTCTGAGCAATCTCTCTATGTTTTGAAGGAAATCCACTTAGGCATATGTGGTCACCATATAGGAGCACACTCACTGGCGGCCAAGGTTCTCCGATCTGGTTACTACTGGCCGACCTTGCAAGCTGACGATTTTGACCTCATAAAGAAAGTGTGACAAGTGCCAAAAATTTGCCCATATTCACTTGGCACCATCCTCCGACCTTTATACTACGGTCAAACCTTGACCATTCTGCAGATGGGGTTTGGACCTCCTAGGTCCATTCCCAATAGCAGTTGGGCAAAAGAAATTTCTAATTGTTGCAATTGACTATTTTTCTAAGAAGTTTGTTCAAACCTTCATAATTTACAGGTTCGGAATCCCACATACAATAACAACAGACAATGGAACAATGTTACAGATACATGGTTCCGAAAATTTTGTGCTAACTTATAGGTCAGGTTGAACTTCACCTCGATCGAGCATCCTTAGGCAAATGGATAGGTCAAAACGGCGAACAGAATAATCCTTGAAGGGCTGAAAAAGAGGTTAGATCATACCAAAGGAAAATGAACCGAGGAACTCCCTTGGGTACTATGGTCTTACCAGACAACTCCCCAAACCTCCACAAGGGAATCACCTTATAAACTCACCTACAGAGTTGAAGCAATGATACCGGTAGAAGTCAGAGAACCTAGCTGGAGAAAAGAACACTTCAATGCTGAGCAGAACCAAGTAGCAATACAAGTTTAGAGCTGCTGGATGAAGAAAGGGAAAAGGCTAGACTCACGATGCTAGCGTACAAGCAGAGAGTCACGAGATATTACAACGCTAAAGTCAGGCCTAGAGAGTTTTGACTAGGTAACCTTGTCATTTGAAAGGCTGATATCACCAGAAAACACCTCAACGAAGGCAAGCTCGCCCTGAATTGGGAAAGTCCATACCAAATATAGGAAGTGCTGGGAAAGGAGGCTTACAAACTTGTAACCATGGGAGGTTTCCAGGTCCCTAGAACTTGGAATGTAACTAACCTCAGGATCTGTGAAGAGTAATGCATTACAGAGTTGAAATTACTAAGCTTACCTTTGTTTGTAACCTCCACTGCGAGTACAAATGTCAAAAGATCCAATGTCCTCTAAGCCGGTGAATTATCGAGCTTACCTTTGTTTGTAACCTCCACTACAAGTACAAACATCGAAAGGACCAATGTCCTATAAGCCGGTGAATTATCGAGCTTACCTTTGTTTGTAACCTCTACTACAAGTACAAAAGTCAAAAGGACCAATGTCCTCTAAGCCGGTGAATTACCGTGCTGACCTCTGTTTGTAACCTCTACTACGAGTACAAATGTCAAAAGTACCAATGTCCTCTAAGCCTGTAAATTACAGCGCTGACTTATGTTTGTAACCTCAAACATAAGTACAAAAAAAGGACCAATGTCTCCCAAGCAAATTACTGAGATGAATTATTTTTGTAACCTCACCCTAGTACAAATGTAAAATTGACGTCCTCTAAGCCGGCGAATTGCCGAGCTGACTTATGTTTATAACTTCGACTAAGAATGCAATACCGTGTTTAAAATTGTCATTACTGAGCTTGAAATTAAAACTTTCAAGCTTAACATTAAAAGTTACTAAACTCGGAATTAAGAGTTATCGAGCCTAAAATCAACATTTTCGAGTTTTACTTTAGAGTTACCACACTTGGAATTAAAAGTTACCGAGTGTGAATTGAGAATTATCACGCTTGACATTAGTATTACCAAGTTTGAACTTAAAAATTACCGAGCCTGAAATTGAAATTTTCGAGTTTAACTTTGAAAATTGCCAAGTTAACATTTTGGTCTCAAAACTTTGACCTTTTTTTTTTATAAATTTGATCGGTCCCAACTATTCTCTTAAAGCCTGCTCTGGGGAGTTCAGGTCAACAAGCATACTTGTAAATTTGACAATTACTTTAAACTCTGAACATAATAAAGCAAATCTTATTTATGTCTCAAATTTCAATATATAATGTACAAAACTTAGTCATCTGAGCCTCCCTCAGCCAGGGGAACTTCCACGACCTTGTTATCCAAGGCCGAGTCAAAGTCCCCCGCAGATTCTTCCACTTGGAGCTCAACATCGTCGTTGTCGTCTGCCTTCACCAGCTGGCCGTCCTGGACTTTCTTATAATAATCCATGTCCTTTGGTCGAAGATCGGGGTACTGTAACTTCGCCTGCTCTACCGCCAGATTAAAGCCTTTCTCATAGGCAGCGACATAGTGTTCCTTAATCTTCTTTTCGACCCTAAGCTTTCAGCCTGGCCTTGGATTGACGCGCTCGGTCTAGACGACGAGCCATCCGATACCGGGTTTCCCTCTCCCTAATATTGGCCTCGCAAGCCAGCTCAAGGGTGACCTGTATATGTTTCGTGCTGACGAGGTGCTGAGCCTCTAGTTCATCATTATGCTTTCGGAGTCAGATGACCTCTTCCTCCACCTTCTTCAGGGCTTCCATGGCAGATTTCCCCAAGGCCCTAGTGCACTGATCCTCCTTTTGCAGTTTCTTCATGGCGTCGTCAACCTTGTCCGCCTTGTTTTGCAGCTCTCAGACCACCACCAAGTTCCGTGCCACATTGAACAATAGGTACTTGTGCAGCAGCTCGTCCGAGGCCTTCCCCACCTAGTCTCTGTCAGCATGGTTGATCACAACATCTAGCCTTTCACGAAAGGGGAACTGCGTGTACCAAAAAGACATGCTTGAGTGATTTCGGTCCATCTTAGCCAGTTTAGCATTAAAAATTTCAAAATGCCTGACCTCGAACTTTGCGTCGCTGCTAGGTTAGCTGGAAGTAGGGTCCGACCTTATGAGCTTGGTTTTGGAAGACGCTTTCTATTTATTCGATCCTTTGTCTTTCTTTCGGAGCTCGGCAAGCGGGTCAGCTGCAGCCTAGCGTTTGTCTCCTCAGGGCCTCTCTACAGGGACTATCTTGACCAGTTCGGGTTCCCCCGCTTTTCTTTTGGGCAGAGATTTTAGTGAGCTTTGACATATGCACCATGTCTGCTTTGCTGGTTCTTTCCTCTACAACATAAAAGAAGATCATTTAGTTGTCTTAATAGAGACCTAAGTAAAATAAAGCAGTCAATACCGACCAATTAAATCCTTGGCTCTCAGCTTGACCAATTCAGATTTCTCGTACGTTAGCTCGAAAATAATTCCTATGATCAGGTGAGCTTCATGGTCGTACTCACCCAGTGCTCGAGCACGGATCCAGATAACATATTGATTCCAACTTAAAGGGAATTGGGGCGTCCCATCCTCGTACAGGAAAAATGCTTTGTCCGGCTTGGGTACCCCATCCCAGGTTGGCACTGTAACACGCAAAAATCGGTCCTTCCACCCTTTCACCGATTCCTCTACGAGTTTCATCAAACATAGTTGAGGATGATTGGCAATGTACATGAACTCCTGCTCAGAATCCTTAGTGTCTTTTAAAGTAAAAAAATGAAAAAAATACATCTACTTGAGGATCTAGGGACAATAGGTTACACATTATTTGAAAGGTTCGGAGAAACCCCCACCCGTTAGTATGGAGCAACAATGGGGCCGTGTTTACAATATAGAAGAACTCCATCTCGAATTCCGTAAGAGGCAGCTTAGCCCCCGCTCTATCTATGTAAGCTATGCTAAAAGTAAAAAAATTGTTGCTTGGACAATTCTCACAGACAGGGGAACTCCGAGGACATACTTCTAAGTCAAAATCGTGATAATCCCAGTTAATATTACTATAGTTTTCTTTCATTTTCCTAACATAACTAGGTCGGATCGACAAGCTTATCAACTTAATCCCCTGGTGAGCAAAAAGAGGCACATAAACCTTTATGGGAGGGACTTCCCCGCAAGACCCACTAGAAGACTCATAAGAATTACCGGAAGATTCACTAGATAAACTCATTTTTTGACCCGACCTAAGACTAACCCAAGCACAGGTAAGAGAAAAGGTTTACCTGGTAAACAATTTTCGAGCAGGAAGATGTGAACGTAGAAGTATGCTTAAACTCTCACCAACCTAATCACCGATCTCTGAAGATTTTTGTAAAAGAGTGGAGTGAAATATGGGAATTCCCTATATATAGCAGCAAACATTTTGATCCAACGGTCTGACTTAAATGCATCTAACGGATAGAGAACAACCATCTCAAAGCTTGGGAAGTCCAAACGTCACGTCCCTAGCAGCCTTTTGCCTCGAGACGTGCAAATTGCAGCGGCCATCATTGCTACCGCCTTGACAACCACTCACGTTATGTCATGGGGCCGTACAACAAGTATCGAACAATCCTCGTAAAGTAGTCATTTTTACCCGTCTAATGGATCGAAGATCGGTTGAGTCAAATTCTGAGCTTTGATGGGGGCAAGTGTAGAGGCCTTATTGTCAGCCCAAATCCCGAAGGCCCATTAAGCCAAAAAGCCTATATTCACCAGAGGCTCAAACTGAATCTGCCAACTCATCGCCCCATTTTGCTCAGAACCCCTATAAATAACCCCCCTCCCCCTCGGTTACAGGTAAAAGACTTTTGACCATTTGACCATTAATTATTCCTCTTGAGTTTGGACTGACCTAACTTAATCTTTGGAGCCCGGAAACAAGAGTTCGGCCATTCTTTTCTACTTGTGCAGATAAGCTCGACTTCACCTGACCTTCAAGATCTTCAAGGTACAACCTGACCTCAAACTTAGGCATCATCAGTATGCAATTTCGCGTAATGGAGTGAACAATATGGTATAAAGTATAAACACTTGAACACAAACTTGAAAGAAATTGAATATTAGATTTGATACTAGTGCATAATGAATCAAGTAGAGTCAAAATAGAGGTATTAAAGAAAACTTCTTCCTTACATTTAGACAAATGGTTGATAAATCATCACATGATTCAGATAAATGATACTTAGGAATAAACAAAATAGATCGCCACATAATGAATCAATCATACTCAATTCAAACAAAAATTTAGTGGAAGAGATATATAGAACACATGACCATATTTTATAATGAACACCGCTATATGACCCATAACCTTTGCAACTGGCGCCTACTCAGACCATGAGACAGCTATGTTGGGAGAATATTCAGAAAACGTTACAAGATTAAATCAAACTAAAGCCAATTGTTTTCTGATTACAATAAAGTTTAATTGAGTTGTAATCGTGGTTTGTGGTTTTGTTGAAGGTAAAGCCATCAAGGGATTGCTTGAGATTTGTTCGTCAGTGGTGAAAAAATTGGCAACAATGTTTGTTTTCATCCTATTTTACTAATTGTTGTAATTAGTCATTGGATTAGTTTTTGATGACTTGACAAAATCACTACATGTTGTGAATTGTTGCAAATTAGTTGCAACATAAAGGAATACAGCTGAGCTAAACCCATTTTGAGAGGTGTGAGTTAAAAATGAATCTAAATATGATATATACCCTAGAAAGCACCAAAACATGCATTTTTTGGATGTTTTGGGTACGCTTCCGAAACGCGAAACGCGTCCCCTTCACCGAAACGCCGATTTTTTCCCTTTTTTTTTTTTTTTTTCATTTTTTTTTTTTTTTTTTTTTTTTTTTTTTT
>QAOA01000712.1:572343-610206 GCA_003255065.1 Cercis canadensis | reverse complement strand
CCTTTTTTTTTTTTTTTTTTTTCCATTTCGAAACGCGCTGCCATGGATAACGATGATCTTGAATCTGCATTTGGTTTCATCCATGACTTCATGTTCTGCCAAGCTTTGTTGAGTTGCTATCTTGTGGGAGAAAATTTCTTATGGGATTGGGACCTTGAGCATTGTTTCGAGCCCATCCTCGCGATGAAGGTTAGGACGCAGCTTCTTCATCAAAGAAGCGGAGAAGTAGAGAACAGAGGAGCAGACACAACTTCTTCATCAAAGAAGCAGAGAACATAGGAGCGTATTTGATTTGATTGCCAAAGAGAATTTGGAGAATAAGGTATAATAAGCTTTAATTAGATATCATAGAGAGAGAGAGAGAGAGAGAGAGAGAGGCAGTCTTGGATTCAAAGTGAGAAAGAGAGGGAGTATGAACGATACTGGGAAAAGAAACATTATACCAAGTGTTTTATGTCACTTTGCAGAGGCAATGTCATCAATTATTTCTTTTTCAAAAAATGAAAGAAAAAAAAAAAGAGTTGTGCTCAAGCTAATCTTTCCATTGGTAGAAACTACAAATGACAAATTGAAATCCCAATCATCCATTTTGTTGTTATTATTATTATTATCATAACTTTTGATGATTTTAGTTAAATTTCTCATCCTAAATAGAGTATGTGTCATTCTATTATATATATATATATATATATATATATATATATATATATATATATATATGACGTGGCATACCTGTACCCTTATTTTTTTTAAAAATGTCATACCGGCGTTTCGTACTCGTACTTGTACTTGTGCTACATAGTATATACTAGATACATTTTTATTAGATAAATATAGATACATATATTATGTCTAACTTCATTTTTACTTTTCTTTTTATTCATTTTCTTTCCCTCGTTTATTTCTTAAATGGACCTACTCATGATAGCATAAAAGTTAAATGTGATCATGCAATAGTAGTTTTTGAGAAAATTTCCCAAACTAACTAATACAATAAATGTAATTAAGTAATAACCCAACGTTTTTTTTTTATTACATGACAACATGGAGACTCAAACTCCTAATCTCCTACAAGTACAAACTACCTGAATCATTCACTATTGGACCACATGTAGTGGTTTACTTATGACCTAACATATGAGTTTATTAGTTTTTCCATAAAAAAAAAAATACATTTTCTTGGTATGTTGATTATAACTTAGATTCGAATACAAAACTTACAAGCACTAAGAATGACCCATAAAAAATACATTTCAATTTGACTTTAAAATTATCAAAAAGAAATTTGGACTTGAAACAATAAATGGTGAATATAAGTTTTTGAAAATTGACCAAATTGTTCAATGTCTTAGGTTTGAGCATGTGAGAATCTTTTGGTAAGACATTCTACATGAGCACTGTTTTAGTTTTATTGTAGCCTAGTTGGTTGCTAAATTTTTGCTCACAACAAAAAAATTGATGAAGCTTTCTCACTTATCAAGGAGATATGTAATACCTACCTGACATGGTAGCATTAATCACTATTGATGTAGAAACATTTAATCTTAACCGTTTATTTTTAACGGCCAAGATTAAATACTTTCTATATCAACGGTTATTATGCTATCACGTCAAGGAGATATCACATACCTTTCTTGTATGTTAGAACTAGAGCTGGGTTCATGGGTTCAGCCTGGTGGGGCTCGAAAAAATGGTGGGCTAGGTTCTTAAAAAGCTGGCCTGTTTAAAACCGGGCCTATTTGGCCCGGCCCGTGGCCCGATCGAGTTTCAACCGGGTTGGCCCGATTAGCTCGATTTGTTTTTTTTTTTTTAGCTTTCAATCAACCCCAATTCTGAAATCCCTAAATTTCATCTCTCATTCTCAGACTCCACAATCTCCACTGTGGTTCTCCATTTCTCTCCAAATTTCATCTTTTACACACTCCACTCTTCGGTCTTCGCCTCCCTCTCCTCAGTCCTCATTACCGCCGCTAGCTGCCGCCTCTCCTTCTCCATCTTTTTCCCTTTACTGTGTGTGTGCCTGTGACTGTAAGTCCTTGTTCTCTCTCTTTCTCTCTCTCTCTATGAGGTTGTCTACAATATATTGTAGCGTTCTCTCTCTTACTCTCTCTCTGTCTGCTAATTTGCCATATTGGAGCTCATTTATAGTTATAGCTAAGCTAGTTAAGTTTGCATGGCTGTTTGATGATGAAGGTGTACTGCATAGTTGCCATTGTTGATTATTCTATGGAAAAGTCTTACACATTTTAGATCTGATTTCTTAAAATTGGGTTGTTTTGCTGTGTGCTAACGCTGAGCGCTACGTTCCTGGCGCTGAGCGCTGAGTGTGGCCCAATCGGGCTTCTTTGTGTTGCTGGTGCCAGCGCTGAGCGCCAAGTATGCCGAGCTGAAGTTTTGGGTTGATATGGTGCCAACGCTGGGCGCCATGATCCTGGCGCTGGGCGCCAGACATGCCGAAAATGACAAAAGTAGCCCTATAAACAATAAAATATTGTTTTGACCCCTGAAATGATGAAATTTGGCTAAAATCATGCGACGCGCGATATATCTTGCGTTTTGTTCAAAAGGCCGTTTCCATATGAAAAAGTGGGGTGTTTTGTCAAAACGAACATGGTTAACTTTTCTAGTCAACTTTGGATGCTCCCTTTATGCCATGAATTCCAAATCCTTTTGTACTACATCACATGTTGTTTGCAATTTTGTTAGGGGCTTTTATTTACTTTTTTCTTTAAATTTTTTGTAGTATGACTTCCTCTAGTGTTGGAAAGAATGGTGGTATTAGTTGTGATGCTGATGATGATTGTGAATTTGTGCAAATCCCTAGTATTGTTAGTAATACAAATACTAGTGAGAATGTTGAACCACAATCCAAACAGGCTAAATCATTAACCTCTGATGTGTGGAACTATTTTGTTAAAATTGGCATGGGTAAAGATGNAAATTGGTATGGGTAAAGATGGCAAAGAAAAGTGTAAATGCAAGGCTTGTGGGAAAGAATACACTTGTGCAAGTAAATCAGGAACTTCTCATTTATGCTGTCATGTTCCTAAATGTCATATGATTCTTAAATTTCATGATGTTGGGGAGATGTTAATTGATTCTGAAAGGAAGTTGAAGAGAAGAAAATTTGACTCTAATGTGAATCGTGAGTTATTGTTTGAATTGATTATTGCACATGATGTTCCGTTTAGTATTGTTGAGTAGAGGATGTTTAGGAAATATCAAAAGTTTTTGAATGAAGATTGTAAGTTTATTTCTAGAAAAAATGTTAAACTTGATGTGCTGAAAAAATATGAAATGAAGAAAGAAAAATTGAAACAACAATTAGCCCGAATTCCTGGTAAAGTGTGTTTGACTTCTGATGTTTGGACTGCATGCACCAACCATGGTTATATATCTTTAACTGCTCATTATGTTGATGAGAAATGGAAGTAGAATAATAAGATTTTAGCATTTTCTCACATGCAACCTCCACATACTGAGCATGATTTATCATTGAAGGTGCTTGAATGTTTAAAGGATTGGGGAATAGAGATAAATTTTTTTCCATTACTTTGGATAATGCTTCTTCAAAGGACAATATGCAAAACATCTTGAAAGAACACCTATGTTTGTCAAATAGCTTGTTACTTAATGGAGAGTTTTTTTCATATTAGATGTTCTGCTCATATCTTGAACCTCATTGTTCAAGATGGTTTGAAAGTTTTTAGTGATGCATTGCACAAAATTAGACAAAGTGTGCATTATGTGAGGGCATCAGAAAGTAGGATGAAACAATTTTTTCAGTGTGTTGAACAAGTTGGCGGGATTGATACATCAATTGGCTTGAGACCGGATGTTGTTACTAAATGGAACTCCACTTATATAATGTTTGAGAGTGCAATCAAGTATCGTTGTGCCTTTTATAGTTTGAGTTTAGTTGATAAGAATTATAAGTAGTGTCCATCAAATGATGAGTGGAATAGAAATGGCTTCAATGTGTGAATTCTTGAAGTCATTTTATACAATTACCAACTTGATATTTGGTCATCTTATCCTACATCTAATTTGTATTTTGGAGAAATTTGGAAGATAGAGCTTCTTTTGACATCCAACTTGATGAATGAAGATTTGTTGATTCAAAGCATGACTCATAGAATGAAAGATAAATTTGACAAGTATTGGAATGAATATAGTGTGGTTCTTGCATTTGGGGCTATTCTTGATCCAACCAAAAAACTTAATTTCTTGAAGTATACTTATTCTAGACTTGATCCATATTACTATGGAGAAAAAGTTGAAAAAGTTAAGAAAGATTTGTATCAAATGTTTGAAGAGTATGTCAATAAGGGTGCAACAACTTCAAAGACTTCTTTCAATGTGAGTCAACCACCAAGTATTATTGGAGGAAGAAAAGGAAAAGAGAAATTGTCTACACTATATTATGATGTAAGTTTGCTATTGAATTTTTTTTTTTAAACATTTTCATTGTTTACATTTTGATTACACAATATTATGATGTAACTATGTAAGTTAAATATTAATTTCATCATTTGATAGGATTTTGAAGAATTTGATTGCCAACAGACTAACAATGCCTGAAAGTCTCAACTTGATATTTATTTGGAAGAGCCAAGGATAACAATCACAGGAAGTTTTGATGTTTTGGCTTATTGGAGAGACAAAAGTAATAGATTTAGCGATCTTGCAAGGATGACTTGTGATATATTGAACATTCCAATAACTACCGTAGCATCAGAATCCCCTTTTAGTATTGGCTCTCGTGTGTCGAACAAATATAGAAGTTCCATGCTTGACGAAACATTGTAAGCTCTTCTATGCACACATAATTGGCTACTTGGTTTTGTAGGTGATGATGATGATGATGATTCAACTGACATTGATGATCTATGTCTCTCTAGAGAGGAGTCAAATGTTATTATTGAGGGCAATGATGAAGAAGAAGAAGATTAAGGGATTTCATAATTTGAATAATTTTTTTAAACTTGTTATTTGATTGTTATTTTGTTGGTTTGATACTTTGATTTGTCTACTTGGTTTTGTTGCTTTGAATATTTTTTATGCTTCATTGTTTGATTGTTGGTTTGAGGCTTTGAGCTATGATCATTTAAACTTGGTTATTGGTTTGATAATTATTTTTTATTCAGAATTATGGGAGATGCTAATGGCTCTAGAATGTCTACTATTTGGGAACATTTTGAAAATGTTGATGTAGAAGATGAGAATTGGTTACTAAGAACTTGTGTAAAATGTAAGGCTTGTGAGAAAGTTTACCATATACATCCAAAAAAATGTGGAACAAGTTATTTATGACGTCATTTGCACAAATGTCCATATCGAAATACAAAAGTTTTAGGATATTAGTAATTTATTAGATTTGTTTTAGTCAAGACTCAAGTAGTATGATTGTTGTGCTAAATACTTTTTAATTAGTATGTGGTTAATGATACATTAACAATTTATTATTATAAGTTTATTTGAGTTTGTATTTTAATTAAGTATGTTAATATTTGATGTTTTATAATCAATATGTTCTCATATTCTCTAAAAAAATAAACATGACAAAAAAAATTAAAAAACAAATTTTGGCTGGGTTGAACTGGTAAAATGCTGGCCCAATTAAAATCGGGCCACTTTGGCCTGGCCCGTTAAGGCCCGCGGCTCGGCCCTAATGGGCTGGGCTGGCTCGTTAGTTAGCTCTAGTTAGAACCACCTAAAATTGACAAGATGAATATACATATTAGTCTTTTTTTTTTTTTAATCAATTCTTAAATCTCCTAAAAAAAGTAATTCTTAATTTAGTTACTTGATTGGGGCATTGACCGAATTTGATTAGCCCACACGTTCATTGAACAAAACCAGAAAACTGCACATTAGTATGGGCACACGCAAGACTAGGTGGAGGGGGATGAAATGAACGTGAAAGGAAGGAGTTAAGGCCCAAAAGCAGAAAAAAAGAAAAGTAAGTTGCGTCGGGCTTCCGACAAAACAAAATTTCTCACCTTGCTGAAAATTCCGAGGTAGTTCCAAGTTCTTGCGTTGCAACTGAAAGATTGTTAAAGCTCAACAAGATTACATTTTTCTCAATTGTCTGTTCCACGACAAGACAATACATTCAATTCCTTAAATATTTTCATTCCTTGGATTTCAGGTTAGTGCTTGACTATTCCAGTTTCTGCTTTCCTTTCTGCTGTCTCTGTGTCTGAAATTTCCGAGTTAAAATAAATTAATCGAGGTATTCTTCTTCCTGAAATTGCAGTAAAAGATTTTTTTTTTTTTCAAAAAAATTATCGTAGTTGATCTCTATTAGTAATATTGTGTCTCTACCATGTCTTAAGATACTCTTTTTAGCCATATAAAATAGCTTGACTTGCAGTTGTGGCAGTTCTACATATTTGGCTTCTGATGCTTGTGTTATAGATTCTTGCATTATTGCATATTCAATACTAGTGAAAATACCTGTCTAGAGGCACTCTTGATATAAAACACAAATCCAGCACAATCACTACCACTAGTCATTAATGCTCAAGTCGGATATGGGCTTGTACCAAATACCAAGTGAAGTCCTTTGTTCCTTGCAGATATTTTAGTACTCTCTTTGCTGCTCCAAAGTGGACTTGGCTCGGATTTTGCATGAATCTCGATGATAACCTTGTAGCATATATTATGGACGGTTTAGTAGCTGCCAAGTATAGCAAACTTCCTAGAGGGAATAGATAAATAGAGGCATCTGCTTTCTTTGACCCACCTCACATTTTGCACTTCTTGTTCGTGACAACTAGTGTTGCTATAGTATTGCATCCTTGCATTTTTGAATATGCACTTCTTCTGTGATGGAAACATTCCTTCTTCCTTTTGACTTACTTCAATGCCAAGAAAATAATGTATCAATCGATGGTCAGTCATGTCAAACTTATTCCTATTGTTCTTAAGTTCTTGAATCATTGTCTCATTGTATGACGTATAGATAAGATAATCTATGCAAAAGGATACAATGAAGGCATGATGCCGTTGAATTTTGATGTATAGCAGGCTTGCATTGGCTTCTTTTTAATGGTTGCTTGATAAAGTAGTTGCCAAGTGGATATGATGCTCAAGGCACTTGCTTAAATCCATATAATATTTTATTCTTTTTTTTTTTTTTTTCTAAAAAAATATAATTCCATTTAAAATTCTAATTTAACATCTAACTCACAACTCGTCCACCACTTTTCAGCTGCTGGTGCAACAAGAGTCCTCATTGCACCTAGACACGCCATTGGTGCGAAGCTCTCATTTAGTTGATTGCTAGAACTTATGAGTAGCCTGTAGCCACTAGTCTTGCTTTGAATTTCACTATTCCAACGAATTCTTTGTCTTCAGGATGATCCACAAAGTCCCAAGTGTTGTTTTTCTGATTCATTTTGATCTCATCCTCCATAGCCTCAACCAGTTCTTTTCTTGTTGCTGTATCTTAAAATTTTCAATTTCTGTTACTATGAAGTATAAAATTTCATGTCTCATGGGTGTCTGAAAGTGATCTTACCCTTCTTAATATATATCTAGTTGAACTTTAATTGATTAGATGGACTGCAATATGCACTGCTTCAGCTTAAAATATCTTCTGCAAATCTCTCTCTATTGACATTGATGTTTGACGCTGTCATTTCCATAATTGTTCATTTCTTTCTTTTTATGCCCCCATGTTGCTCTGTAATGTAGCTAACGGTCAACTGGTTTCACATAACTTGTCAAACTCATTGGAGGTATAATCTTTTTCACTATCACTTCTAAGTGACGCTAATATTTTTACCACTTCACTTCTGTTCTGGCTTCTTAAATTTCTTAAAATTATTGAAGGCTTCCAATCTTTCTTCCATGAACCATGAAATAAATCCATGTTGTTCTTTTATATCATCAATGAAAAGAACAAAGTACAAGCTTTGCTCAAATGATGATTTCTTAGTTGGCCCACAAATATTAGTATGTATTAACTGAAATTGCTTCCTTGGCTTTCCATGCACTTTGTGTTGGTTTTCAAGCAAACAACCTTACAAGCATTTTCAATAACTTAAATAAGTGGAAGATGCTTCATCACTCCTTTTTCTGTGAAGAGGCTGTAGATCATGAAAGCTGAAGTGACCATATCATTTGTTACATAGCCATGAGTGACACTCTTATGCTTCTTGTGTTATCTCTCATCAAGCTGCTACTTGAGTGGAAAATCCCTTTGTCCTTCCATGTACAGCTTTGATATTTCCAGTGATTTATCTTTATGATGAAATATTGTGCATTAGTTATCTACACCAAAAAGTTTGTATCTGAACTAGGAACTAGTAAAACATCTTGATGGGTTGCTTACCTTTCTTTGCATTAACAGCAATTATGCTTTTATCTTTATTTTTAACAAATTCTCCATTGCGCTGTCTAAAATGTTACCGGGACTTAATTGAGTGATCTGTATCTTTTAAAATTTTCTCAATTCTTGTCATATATTTGCTACAAGCCTACAACCACTACCAAGTATCAAGATATCATGTATCATCCTTGACTTATGCTGCAGACTTGCATAGAAAAGATACTTGTTTTCTTCATTCTACAAAGTGGGCTTCTCCTTTGAGCAAATAGCTTGAGGTCTCCTACAAAAAAAATAAAATAGCTTGAGGTTTTTCACTTGGGCCACATTACACTTTTGACATTGTGAATTTTTCATAATGCCAACAAACTTTATTCTCATGATATATATATATATATATATATATATATATATTATTTTTTTTTTCAAATTTGACATGGCAGAAACCTTTGCCTTTCTTCTCCCCCTCCCTCTTTTTTCCCCTTCATTTCTAGCTCTTTCTACTCTTCTCAACTCTTCTGTCACCACTTTCGGATCTAGGGGACCTCGCATTTAGTATTGACTGGAAGGCATTTTCTATGGAAATTTCATTATTCCTACTCTGTCTTTTCTCAATAGCCTCTAGCAATCTCACCAACTCTGTTATTGATGGGGTGCTTATATCTTTTGTTTCTTCAATAGTTGTTACTACAAGGTCGTACTTTTCTGTAACACTGAGTAGTAATCTTCTCTACTACTCTTTGATCAGCAATGTCTTATCCATAGGCCTTTAGTCTTATATATGGAAATTAGATATTTCTTGTTAATTTATAGGAGATCCAAATTCTATATCTTTGATATGGAAATTAGCTATTTCTCAAGAAAGATATGTGAGATGATAGGTCTTGCGATGTTGGAGATGCTATTTGAAATTTGAATTCAAATTACTTATACATAGCTGAGGCTGCTAACTTATTACTCAATTGTCTATTTATATAATTTGTTTGATTTTAGTATTGTCTCTAGTTAGTTTAAAGTGCTTTCTTCATTTGCCAAAATGCAGTCACTGAGAGTCCGAGACAACATAAAATGGGTAGACAGAAGAACATTGATGCAAGAGAGAACTACTCTCAGAACAAGAGGCATGATAGTAACAGTACACTGGGCCTCCCTGAAGACGTTTTGTGTGATATACTTAGTAGACTTGCTGCTAATTGCCTCTGCAGCAGTGCCAGGTATGTTTGCGAGCCTTGGGCTACTATAATCCGCAGCTCCCATTTTGTTGAAACACACCTCCGCCACACAAATCCTGGTCTTTTTGTCCAATGCACCGAGTATCCATATGGTTCTTGTATCTTGGATATAAAAGAGAATGAGCAGCTTGAAGGTACTGATATGAAACCTCAATATCCAGGATGATTTTTAAATAGTTGTGAAGGCTTTGCACTTTTTTTATGGATACGCTACAGGAACTGTTTATGTTGCCAACCCTATTACCACTGATATGTGCTAATGCACGTGTAAGCTGCCTTACCCTCCATGTGCTAATGCACGTGTTCCTCGCACTGGGGAATTCAAATTGTTTGCTGCTCATGTCCAAATGCAGTCTGGAGTTAGTATTTGCCACTGATATGTGCTGAGACTTGGAATAGAAGATTCCTGGAAACAAATTACTACAGAATCTGATGATTTTGATTTTAAA
This sequence comes from Cercis canadensis, assembly GCA_003255065.1. Classification (NCBI taxonomy): domain Eukaryota; kingdom Viridiplantae; phylum Streptophyta; class Magnoliopsida; order Fabales; family Fabaceae; genus Cercis; species Cercis canadensis. The sequence goes on along the minus strand of QAOA01000712.1, from coordinate 600,190 downwards.
TGCACTCCAATTTACACTGGAGGCTATGATCTCTACTGGATCACGGGGCATAGAGTATTTTTTGGATGTTGACGAGGAAACTTTTCGCATGTTTCCTCATCCACGAGGTCATCAATGGCATCCACAATACCTAAGGATGGATAATTGTCTGTCTTCCATTATCTTTCTGGGACATGGAATTCAAATACACATTTTTGACACTAATTCAGGAAAATGGACTCTGTATCACCAGATGGGAGGTTTTAAATATCCGACTAGAAGCTATAAAGTTCTGTCTGAGTTATTTTGTGTATGCATGAACCAAGAAGTGATTTTTATGACCAAAATAACACCCTCGTTCTAGACATTGCTTTTTGGTTACAATGTGAAGACAGGAATACTGAGAACGATTACTGCCATGGGCATTGGTTTTTATGATGTGGGGCTTCATGCCAATAGTCTAGTTTCATGGTAAACTACTATGCCATAGCCGTGCCAACAAATTGCAGCTTTTCTCAAACTCTATGTCTATTTTCTTAATGAGATATTATATGACAATGATCATAATATATGTATTTTGGTGTTTGATAATGAGTGATAATAAAGTTGGTATGCCCACTCCGCTTCTTCAGTGCAAATCTTCTCGATTGCAAACATAATTGGTAAAAACAGATAATGAGTGATAATAAATATTTGGTGTTTTTCTGTTTCGGTTCACGCATTCGAAGGTATATTTGTACGGACTATATGGAACAAGTTTAGTTCAACCAATCTATGTATTGTAACATACGGGATACACAGGGTCAGGGGGTACTGGCTCTCTCACGTTTTAATTTTTTTTTTTTTTTTTTNGATGCTTAATGCAATTTTCCTTTTTCGATCAAAAAAAAAAAAAAAAAATAGTTTGGTCCCCATTTATTTATAGATTCGTCACTATGAGTAATGTTTCTATGTTAGTTGAAAAACTCCTAAAATCACAAAAGCAATTGGAATGCCAATGGGTCGTTGGTGCATTAGTACCACGAGTTTGACTCCATCTCAGGCCTCCCAAATTTGAATCCAGTAATGGTTGATTTTCTCTTAGCTGCCCCTTCCAACTCCCCAACTCCTGAAATTGTATTATGTTTCAATATATATATATAAGTCAAATTGGAATTAGTGTAGGACTAACCAATTACAGCATTACGACATTATAATATTATGATTTTCCAAAGTGAATTGAAATATTGTAGGACTAACCAATTATTGTTAATGTATGTGATAGTCTAGTTTTGGCACACTATATAAAGCTTCGATACTTTGTCACGATAGTATATTTTATTTTTCTTAAAATTGGAGTGTGGGAGTTCTTTTCCTGTTTTGGTATGTGTCATTACTTTTCGCCATGTTGTCTTGCTATATTTTCCAGGCACACAATCAAAGCTTCGTCCGCCTTGGATTTTTTCCAATCCAGAGAAAAACTTTTCTTGCACTCAAACTAATTGATTAGGGTGACTCGGCATCTACAAAGCCCTTGGCCCACGTGAAAGGTGTTAGTGTACAGAGAATGTAAGCCTATCAAAGAAAATTGAGTAATATGTTAGAAGAAAAAACTCTTTGATTTTAAATATAGAAAAAATTTAATTTAATTTCTATCATATTATAAAAAATATTTAAAATATTATATTTGTGTTATGTAAATATTTTATTTATTTTTAAATATAATAATTATATATGTAAACAGAATAATTACATAACAATAAATTTAAAAAATAATTTAAAATTAAATGATTTTTTTTTTCTAATATTAAGATATAAAGGGTATTTTTCTCAAAAAAAAAATTAAGTGAGTCTTGTTAAAATTAGGTGAATTGAATCATATTTAGATTATGTCATATATGTAAATTTTTTTAAAAAAATATATGTGGATTTGTATGTGATATAAATAACATTATATATTCTTAGTCCACAAAGATATCAAATCTGTGGGAGAATTGTTTTCAAAAACTACTATTGCTTATACTTGTTATTCCGGTGCCGTCGTGGAATTAAATTCATAGTCCGGATCAATCACTTTTGTCATGTAAGAATTTTCCTCTCTCTGGGAAAATTCTAATTATGTCCATACCTATGGTTTAACAAACGGGTAAACAAGTCATATCATATTAAAAAAAAAAAAATGCATGGGTAAACAATTGGCCTCTATAAACTTATTCGAGTATTAGGCTATATTTAACATAGTGGTCTATTCTCTCTACTATTGAATATATTAAATAAGCATACTTTATATATGGGTCTCAAAGAAATCTTTAGTACTCTTTTACTACACAAATGGGACTTGGAATTTGTCTCATTAAGTACATTGGGGACGGTGGAACTCAAGTTGTTGTTATTGTTTTTGTTATTATTATTATTGTTATTAGTAGTATTATTATTATTATTATTATTATTTTATATTTTTAGTTACAATATAGATTTGAAAACAGAACTCATAAGCTCTTATAAATTTTGAGTATAAAGAGCAAACGTCTTTACTACTAAAATACAATACACTTATAACTGTAGATATTTCTTTTAAATTTTTAGTTTGAACGACCGCCCCTGGATCTATTTGTATATAATTTGTCAAGTCCCTTATAACACCTAATTATGTAAATTTAAGGTTAACTTTAATAATAGTACTCAAAATGTGACATTTTATGCACCTAATAAAATCTTGTATATACAATATGATCATATATATATATATATATATATATATATATATATATATATATATATGCAATTACGTTTTCAAATAACGAGAAGACATCAGTTTTCAATAGAATAGTTTTGTAGGTAAATATATAAGAGTCTAGAACATAAGTAAAAAGAAAAAGAAAAAAAAAAGAGAATATTACGGAATTTTATTAATCTTATTTACTCAATAATATCTACTGATACCTAATTTTGAATCATTTTGGCATTAGATATTGCCAAAAATCCTCAGATAGATTAAAGGACAATTTGCTCAGTTCATAAGAAAAAATTGAAACTCTTTTTTTTTTTTTTTTTTTTTTNTTTTTTTTTTTTTTGGTTAGTCGGAGGCTACACAACATGGGATATATTACTTTTTTTTTCATAATTTCTCCCCACCTATTTTCAATAAAATTTTAATTTGAAATTTTTATAATAAAGTATCAAGTACTCAACCATTAAAGTGTCTCTTTTGTAAATTAAAAAAAATTATAATTCAAGTAATAGACTAGGTTTAATAAGTACAATTTTTTTTTGATGTTTCTAATAACCTGATCANTTTTTTTTTTTTTTTTTTTTTTTTTTTTTTTAAATCTTGATGTGAGACCTCTTTTTTTTTTAAATTTTTTTTTTTAAAAAGTATCATTTATTGCGTTAAAGCAATTAATCTTAAAAAACAAATCTCTTTACTCCAACATAATTGATTTTCTAAGTAACCATTCAAGGCTTTGAAAGAGAATTATTAAATCGATGTAAATCGTTAAATATAAAATTATTCATGAGTCTTCATCTAACAATTTAATTTTTTTGGTTGAATCCACACTTGACACATATAGTATCAGAGCCTCTTTGATCAATTGATCAATAAATTGATCCATGATATATCTACTTTCTCAATTAAATAAATTAAAATTTTAGCATAAAATAGGAGTAGGCTTGTGATTTGTCCATGCTTCAAAAAGGGCTTTCACATAGAGTTTTTGAGTTAAATGAGTTATTGACATAAATTAATAGACTTATTAAGATGAGCAATGTACGTTTTGTCCTTTCTTGTTAATTTCATGATTAAGATTTTTCATAATTAAGATTCAGGGAAAAGGAAATGAAACATCTTTTTCCGTTTCATTACCATGAAGTTTCCATGTACCAAAACAAAAAAGTGGGCATGAAGTTTCGGACTAAAGTTCTTCACGGAGAGACGTAATAAGATAAAGTCACTCCACAGCTCGTCATATTGTCTGAAATCATCAAGAGTGATGAAAAGTGCGTCTAGACGCATTGAGGCAATTTGTCATTTCCGGTCGGAATGGAATAAGAAAATTAGCCTATAATGCCAACCAAGCAATCTCTAAGCATAAAGATTTTCCTTCGTTTTGCTTTTGTGGTCCATATCTCCCTTTGGATTAAGTTCCTTCCCATTCACCCAAACGCAAACTTAGTCTTAACTACCCCAATCATTGCCCATCAATATCACTCTGATTTCTCAATCTCTAGCTATAAAACTAATCTCTACGTTAATTCTATCCAAAGTTAAATATGGTGCTTCGAGCAGTACAAGGGTTGAGGGTTTTGTTCACCTTATTATGTCAGGTGATTTTGGGCCAGAAGCCACGCAGAGACAGGATATTACAAAATGATAGTTACTTCCTGAGTTGGAGGTTGGCGGTGGAGGCAAACAATGTGCGTCCATGGCGGACGGTTCCCCTCAGTTGTTGCGGCCACATTGAAAGCTACATGATGGGTGGGCAATACCAGCAGGATATGCAGCTCATAGGGGACCAGATTTTGGGATATGCCTTGGACATTCCTCTACCTGGTGATGGCATGGATGCCTGGATTTTAGATGTTGATGACACTTGCCTCTCCAACATCAATTACTACAAAGAAAGGAGATTTGGGTACGTATCACCCTTCTTTTTTTTGTCAACGGGAGGTTATACAACAGAGTTAATTAGGTTGTCTCCCTTCTTAACGCTCCTTGAATATACTATTTGTTTTGATATATGGAAATTGATGTTCAAAGCTTTTCTTTTTTGACAGATATGTTTTCTGAGTTTGGAATATATAATTATATACTACATGTAGTATAATGAGCAAATTCAAATGTGTAGGTGTGACCCGTTTGATTCAGCTGGATTTAAGGCATGGATTACGAAGGGAGACTGCTCGGCCATTCCTGCAGTATTAGCTTTGTTTAAGAAGCTGGTAGAGAGAGGATTCAAAGTCTTTCTGTTAACAGGCAGAGATGAAGAAAGATTTGGCAAAATCACCACTGACAACTTACATAACCAAGGGTTTATCGGCTACAAACGCCTTATTATGAGGTAATGAACTCAACAATTAATCTCATTGATTTGTCTAAACCATCAGCCTAATCTAAAGAACTGCAGTAGATACTAAGGTAATGTCTATCTAGATAACGCATTCTATAACTACTTTTAACCACTAATGAATTATTTTTATATTATATTCTAAGTGCTACAATTAATTAACGTATATATTATCCACTAATATTCATAGGGCCACCTAAACATATTGATTCTTTGAGTTTGAATGCTCATTCAAACGATGTTATTGAAGTGGTTAGAACTTCAAATCTGCATTTTAATAAACAAAACACGTTTTATCATTGAGTTGTGATATTTTGTATGGCATAAAAAGCATATCCTTTGTGCCAATGAGCTATGGGTTCAATAGCAAGTGGACAAGGTTATAAGCGTCTCAGGTTTCAACTTGGTAGTGGCTATACGTCTCTACTCCTAGAATTTGTACTATATGCTTATGCTTTTAAAAAAGAAGTATATCCTTTCTAAGTTTCTAGTTTTGTGTTATCAAAACTCAAAAAGGTTTAGGGTGACGTTCACGGCCATCTGATAAGTTAAGACATAGGACAAAACAAGTGGCGTAATTGAAGGTCTGAAGCAGATTCCATTAAGTTGACCCATGTAGCTTCCTAGAAAGTACAAACACACATATTCCTCGTCTCTATCTCCTCCCCTTCCTAATATATACAAGTCAAACTTTCAACACAAAGTAAGCCCTTCACCAAGTTGTTTCTCACGATCTACTTGTCTTTCATTTTTTTCCCTCCATATTAAAAGAGCATGAAACGGTCAAATGGTTTTACTTTTAGTAATGCTGTTATAAATTTTTCACATTTATAATCACACACATTTAAACGAAACGGCCTAAACTCACATATATATAGAGCCGTATGAATACAAGAATTGTATAAGTTTTAACCTTGAATTTTTTTTAGTCTTCAAGCTTTAGATTGAGACTCTTTTATTTTTCTGTCCACCGTCCAACCACAAATGTATAATTCATGTGTTTGTTTCCACATGCATTCATGCTTTGCGATTTGGACCTATATCCTTGTTTCCTTTATTTTGGCCTATTAGTCTGCACGCATGTACATTTGGAATGATATATATGTATGTATGACCACGAGAAACATGCTTGTCTTGAACATAGTCTCATTACCATTTTTATATTTTTAATCTATTGAGTGGAAAGTGGAAACTTCCTCCCATTATGGTGTGGTACAGATATCATACAACTCCTTAGAGAACATGGAAAATATGCAATTCAATGTATATGACAATATGTATATATATGAATATACATTTCTCACAAGATTCTTTTTATATTAGAATAGAATAGAGAACTACAGAACTTCCCGTTCATTTAATCACTTTAATTAAACCAAAATATCCTACTTTTGAGCAATATTTATAATTAATCATACTATTAGCTAAAATTATATTGTATTGTATTTTGGTTAATAGCATTTTGTGAGGTTAGCAAAGCGCACCTAATTAGTACTGTATGGTAGGAGAAAAACAATAAGGGACTCTGATAAGCAAGTAATTAGGTAGAGTGATCTGGCCAATAAGATGTGACATTCGCAGAGTCGAGCCATAAGGATACTGAATGAGAGTCTGAGTGGTTGATGAGAGGAGTAAATTAGACTTGAGAGGTGTTCAAGCGTTTTATGATATGAGTTGGTGGTTCATTATTATTGGTCACTTTCATGGGGTGCAAGGTGCTAAGCACTCTCATTGCAAATAAGATTTTGTTGTGGGACACCAGCCCCTCGCCAATCCACGTTAGAATTGTGTCCTTCCACAAAAGCTCTCTTTGGTTGCATCATTACTTGGTGGAGGGACCTAATTAATTAGTGATTAAGTGCTCATGATGATGATGAATTGTCTCTAGGAATTTAAACTCTTCATAGGAAACTATGGTATGACCTTATAGTTTGAAAAGCTAGAATGCTAGCAATTACAGAGAAATTCATGATGATGTTTAGGTGCTTGAAGCATAAGTTTTTCCAAGGGGCATGGAGTTTTATAAAGTAAGTGGTAAGTTGTAGGAGTTGACCCTATAGCATTGTGGGTCGTACATGCATCATACATAAAATCTATAACAATTGTTGTGGGTGGGAGGAAAGGGAAGGAAAGGAGAGTAAAAGAAATGAAGGATTAGGTAATTTTTTTTTTATTTTTTATGTTTGTATCTTCCTTTTCTTTTTCTTTTTGTTTTTAGTTTCCCATACAACTCTGAAGTAAACCCTAAAATGGAAAAATAAACTTTTATGATTGAGTGTAGGAGCAAGTATCTTCCACACGGAGACCTGCAATTAGTAGCCAAAAAAGTTTTGTGGACCATACATCATGATAGATGCTCAATAATGCTTTATTTATTCACGTGTTTATAACTTATATTTACTTTGAACGAGCCTCTTGGCAATTGTCATGCTAGAGGCTTTTTTCTTTAAGGACATTTTACCTGCTCTCAACTGTTTTAGTTTCTATAATCACTCTCATGGTTTTCTTTTTCCGTTGAAAGGTCAAACATCAGTTTCTAACATCTATCTAACTTGGGAAAAGTAAAATGGGGTTGAAAATTAATTCATGCAATGATGAAATTGTTGATAGTATTAGTATAGTGTCGGCTAAGAAAGTCATGTGACTAAACTTAGTCAATTGTGACTTTTTGCTGTCTATTATGAAACTTCCGTTAGGCAATTTTGACTTTATATTCTTCTATTGGTGCAACCGTTAGAACTTGTACATTAATAAACAATTTGAGTAATTTACAGGATATTCTGAGCTCAAATTTGTGTGCTGTTATGTGTTAAGAAAATATTAGAATAATATATTATGCCGAATATATATGGTCCGCTTTTGAGTGCTCTTGTTGTTGTCCTCGTCAACATGCATGCAAATCAAACTAACGAAGATTTTCAATAAATATTTGCTACTTTTGGAGTTGGTGTGCGGTGTGCCGTGGGAAACAACATATAGAAGATGAAATTTGGACGGCGTTCACTTCTGAAAAAGTCTAATAATCAACCATATTAATTGTAAATGAAGTTCATTAAAATCATGGCATATTAATTAAGGATTTGTCAGTTGAGTCAATGAATTAGCTAGGTTTAATATTACAACACGTTGGTTGATTTCTTGTTGTTAATTAATATTGGTTGAATTTGTAGGACATCAGCACAGAAAGGAGTAAGTGCAGTGAGTTACAAGTCGAATATACGAAAGCAATTAGAAGGAGAAGGTTACAGAATATGGGGAAATGTGGGAGACCAGTGGAGTGATCTTCAAGGAGACTCTTCCGGCAAACGTACTTTTAAGCTCCCCAATCCCATGTATTGCATTGCTTAATCAACCAACAACGTTATCGTTAATTAAGTATGATCATCATCGTGTCTCTAAAATTAACCTAATTAACTAAGCTCCTCTTCATCATTTTTACTTCTTCAATCTCATCTATACCATCACCTAAATGATCAGATGTTATATATATGTATTGAAAGAGGATATGTTTCTAGTATTAAGAAATTAATGCTCTATTTAAACGTTAGTGTTTGTAAATACCAGATTTTATATATATGGTTAGCAAAAATGACCACCAACTAAGATGAACCCAAAAGAGTCCACCTATGGTGTAAGAGAGGTCCAATATGCAAAAGCCCCAAATGGGATAGTTGCCGCAGGCCTCCAGTCCAAAGTTGGCCCAGCCACAGCTGCCAATTGACCCAGCGGCACCACCTTTTAAGAGAAGTCACTTTGCTGCCGCGGCTCCTAAGATTGCCCCACCAAGTGCTTCCTGAGATGAGATAATACCATGGTACTTAGCAATGCCCTTGAGAGCGTCCCCAAGTAAAGAAGGCTTATGTCTTGCTTCTCCAACTGCAGTTTTTACTCCCTGGAGGTAGCTTCCTTACCATTGGCCAAGGCTAGGACACTCCTTGGTCATGCCTTGAGGCCCACATACCTCACCCCCATTGAGCCCCACTCATGCTGCAGCTCTGACCCATCAAAAGAGGCCACATAAGTACCAGGGAACTCAACAATGGTAAGTGATTTGGTTAGTTTTGGGCTGAGGTAAAACCCAATAAAATGAGGTCTCTCATACCTCCCCAAGGCCCCCTAAGCACCTTTGTGTGAGGCTGTGGGGCCCCTGCGTGTATTTGATTCTGGCACTGAAGCATCCATTATACCAAGGATAAACCATTGTCACTTCTTTTCTCCCTTCAGCAAGTTAGTTAGCTCTCTTGACGTAGCCACCCTGGCTAGCTATAATTCTTCAATTTAGAAGTTCTCAACACCATTGCGTTTTCTCAGGCCATTCATGCTTCCTTAATAAACCTAGTATATTAGCATATTCCCTAAACTTCTGAACCTAGCACTGACCATAAGGCCACCCTAAGTTGCAGCTCTATCATTGACCTATGCCTATTACGTAACTTCCTTAGCAAAACATTTAAAGCTTTTTGGCATTATCCATTTGAAACATTGCCAGATCATTTAATTATCGTCAAAATTCCTTTAGAAAACACCTCGTGTGCTGAAGCCCTCCTTAGGCATTTAATGCCAAAACCATCTCTGCAAAAACCTCTTTGGTTTAAGTCAAACCAGAGACTTTCCCACTAGCTATAAATAGAACCTATTACCAAACATGAAAACCAAGCTCAATCAGAAGTTGATAACAACCAGAAAATTTGCCATTTTTGAGACTTCATTGAAAAACACTTCATTGAATGTTCCTCAATCATCATCCACCTACACCCACCGATTGTCTTTGCTAAGGAAGAACATTCTCTCAAATGTTCTTCTATTGTAGCTAAACCAAAGACCCTCATCCTTAAGCTATAAACACCCCTCCTGAAACACATGAAGAACAAGATCCTAAGAACTTGATACATTCTTCTTCTGCTTCTTCTTCCTTAAACCTTCTTGAACTCTTGTCCTCCATTAATGGAGCTTAGACAATCTCTGAAGCTGCTGCTACTCTAGACCACTAGAAACCCAGCAGCTTTAGCTAAGCCTTCACTCTAAAGCTCCATCAGAAGCTGAAAACCATCTTGAAACTCTGTTATTTTTAAGACTCCATTGAAGAACACTTCATTGAATGTTCTTCAACTTCACCAGCCTTCAACCATAAAATACCTTTCCCAAGGAATAAACCCTCTTAAATGTTCATCTATTGCTACAACTATACCAATAACATTCTTCTGCTCTATTAAAGAGACCATCTCTATAACTTCACCAATCATCATCATTTAAGAATCTCAAGATTCCACCATTAATGCCTTCCAGAGCATCTCAGATCACCATAAAACACCTAATAAATACCATTTGCCCAGCCTAGAGTCCCGTAGAACTGCTGGACCAAGTGCCAAAATGCTGAAAGAATCTATACCCGGGTTTGACTCAGTCACATCTGAAGTTTTTGGGCCACAAGACCTTACTCCCCTGGCTTTGAGCCCATTGCCCTCAAGAACTGTCCCACAGAATTCCTTAAGGAGCCTCAATTATTCACCAACTAAGCCCACCAGAGCTGGTTCCATAAGAACTCCATTTAACTGTATTTACATCTCCATTAGGGTACTAACGAACCAAAAACTGACAAAACATTTAAGGCAACTCCATTGGGGAGGTGTATACAGTGATGGTGAACATCTCAAGATGCCTCTTGTTCGATTTAGATGACTTCCCTAAGGAAAGGGGAGGCCAAGCCAATGGTGGCCTTGCTTAGGAAGAAGGTAACACTAGTCTAGCTATTGTAGCAGCATACCTTCACCGGTAGAATGTGACAAAGGACCATAATGGAGAAGTAAATGGTCACCGAGAAAGATAATGTTGGAGAGGGTGTAGTGCACTTCAAAGACTTCTTGAGAGGATATGGAGCTGCTCGAACTAACACTGCAGAAGAAGATAGTGTTGTCCCAACCGCTATGCTCTACACACTCCTTAACACCATGACCAAAATGATGGAGGAGCTCAACTCCGTTGCCCCCCCCCCCCCCTCTAAAGGAGAAACGGAGATAGGGCCTTGTTGAGAGAAGAAGCGAAAGATATAGAAGAGATGAAAGAGAAGAAAGAAAGAATGTTGCTAAAGAAGCTGTAAGGACTCCCCTAGCTACTCTAAAAGAGCCAGCTGACCTTGGAGAGGTTCCTGTAACAAGGAATGAGCTGAGGAAGATCCTGGAGACACAGAAGGACCAGTATGCAGCTGTGATAGAGTTCTAGCCTCCTTTTTCCTTGAGCATAACTGTCATGCCATATCCACCTCACTACCAAGCACCCTAGTTGTGGAAGTAAGATGGGACTAGGAGCGCTAGAGAACATATTTTGACATTTTTGGATGATATGGGCATCCATAGAAGTAACACCAATATATGCCTAAGGGATTTCTCAAATCCTTTACAGGTCGAGCCTTTACTTAGTATTATAAGTTGCGAGCAAACTCCATTAACAGCTAGAGCCACATGATTCATGAGTTTTGTAATAGATTCTTAGAATATGAGCAACCCATAAGTGTGATAGAGCTCGGAAGTTTGAGACAAAAAATAAAATAAAAATTAAGCACTCACAAATTTCATAAGGCGCTCCAGTGTAAGTAGTCTTTGCCTGAAGCCGACCTTGTCCGCGGTTGCCTAATGAATATTGAAGATGAATCTCAAATCTTCCTTATCACATCTGGGATTAGAACATTCTTAGATATACCAAGTTATGCATTTGATATATTAGAAGCCTTAAAGCATCAGCCAAAAGAATTCGAGAATGAAGGCTCCACTTGGTGCCTTAAAGATGGAAGAAATTAAAAAAAAAAAAAAGCAAAAAACAAAAAAAAGTATAGAGAGAAGAAAAATAAAAAATATAAATAAATTACTTCAAGCTCCAAGAGAAGCTGGAGCACCAAGTTCCTAGAGACACAGGAGTACCAGGCTCCTAGAGCAACTGAAGAGTACTAAGCTCATAGAGAAGCTAAAAAGTACCAAGCTCCTAGAGAAGCTAGAGCACCAAGCTCTTAGAGTAGCTAAGAGTGCCAAGTTCCTAGAGAAGTTGGGGCACCAAGCTCCTAGAGAGGCTGGGGTACCAAGCTCCTAGAAGTTTGAAGTCTTATTGAAGAATAGAATCCACTGAACCTAAAGAATCAGAGAAGTGACTTCACTAGAGATCTAAAGCCCTTGATATAGGGAATCCCCTCCATCCAAAGAAGTTTCCCAATGCATTGGTGCACAAAAAAACAAGAGGCATTGACTCAACATAATTGAAGCTGTAGCTTTCTACCTTGCTTTCAAGTAGATGGTTGTGGAGAAGAAACTTCCATGGCATCGTAAGCGCTAGTGATTGGAAAACCCTAGCAACAGGAAAAGAAGTATCACCTGTAGTTGGAGCATGAGGGCATGGTGGAAAAGGAGCTCCCATGGCACTAGAAGCGATGCTTCAGAAAAGTGCACCTAGAGATTCTTCAGACCAGGTGCACTCACTTCATTTACTAATCCATATCTTGCTTAGTGAGAATACGCACATGCATGTTAAGACTTATGGTCCTATCTTTACCATAGAATGATTGTTACTTCATACAAGAGTACTCCTCAACATAGCATGATTAGATCATTTGCACATGATATTACTCCCTTATGCTTGAATGCTTGCATTTATCTTGCCAATTCTTGCTATCCATATAAATATATTTGATATTGACAACTTAGAACAAGAGAATCTAGTATCCATAATTCAAGAGAGTTTCATGTCAAATTCCCATGCCAATTTATTGATATTACTCCTAGTGGAGTTGCCAAACTGTCACAATGCGCCCAGAGGCAGTTGCGACGCGGATGGTTAAACAATTATTTTTAAAAAAAGGAGTCGCCACCAATTATTTTAGAAAATAGGTAACAATTGTAAACCTTTTTTATTTTATTATTTTTAAATGGTTTGTGTATTAGAGATTGGTTCGAGAGTCTGTCTATGTGTGGGGAAGGTGTTAGGCACCCCACAGCACCCGTCTAAAGATGGTTACCCTAAATTAGCTATGTAAAGAATAAGACAAGATGTGGCCAAGACATACTTTATTTATTCTTGAAATAAGTATTACATTCACTAATCAAATGCGAAAAAATAAACATGACATGTATGAATTCTAATGGGTTCAAAATCCTTCTACCCGTTCGTCACATATTGTGCCCATTGGGGTAGTGCTTATATTTGTCTAGGGCAAATAAAAGAGACCCATCCCATATAGGACCGAGTCAATCTTATCGTTCCATGATAGACAAAAGGCCTATGGATTTTGTAAACCTTAACAATAATCCATAAATGTTATGCATGATGATACAACCAATTGTGGTGGGGTCACATAATTGGCAAATGCAATCAAAATAAACAAGAGCTTTCCGAGCCTCCGAATCTCCTTAGGGTTTTGCTAGGGACCCATAGATTGTGGTTCCCTCCCACATGGAGCACACATTAGATGGCTCAAAATAAGAAATTAAAGGGTCACATATTCATAAGCAAGTGAGCAGCCACACCATATCACAATAAATGACAAGATAAAGCAAGGAACATGTCAACTTATAGTGAAAAGGCATACAATACTAAAGCACATGTGGCAGCCATTAAGAGTCAAAATAAAACCATGAAAATAGCATGCAAAATTGGGCAATAGCATTTAATTAAATAGGGCAGTCAACATACACTCCTAATTAGTATCCAATCCCTAAGCCAAACATCAAGGGAAAAAATCAAGAATTGAGCTCAAGAGTAAAATAAATCAAAACTAAAACAAAGATAGAACAAATTGAAGATCATAGCATGCAAGTGGTCCCAAAAAAGAAGCAAGGACATCAACTAAACAAAAGGCAAAATCAAGAAAGACAAAACAGTGAAGACCAAAAATAAAGCATAAAACATGGGAAACTTGTAAAGAAAACTAGGAGTGCATGTCAATGAAATTTGACTCCAAAATTTTACATGACATAGAAAAATGACTTAGGCTTCTAAAGAATACAAAATCATAAAAAAAATTAGCTCCTTAACTGAAGTTATGGCCCAAAAATTGAACACTGTCAAAATCAACTAACAATTCAACAGTACAGAGAAAACAATCATTTTCAAATTAAAACTAGGAGAAAATGCGGCATGAAAAAAAAATTAAATTTACACTCATGCAAGATATGAATCTTAGGGTTCTAACAAAAGAATAACCATGAAATTTGGAGTTGTAAGACTCAAGTTATGGTCAAAAGACCAAACACTGCCACTATTAGATTGACAGGTCCGAGAGTGGCCATTTAAAAACTAAATTTGATAATCACTATTCCAAATGACCAATTTGAATTCAAGCATGAAAAAAGTTAAAAATTAAGAACCAAATAAGACCTAAAACCAAAAATGGAGACAAAGGGTAAACAAGATATAAAATGATAAATCAAGTAAAATCAACACAAAAATGAAAGGGTTCAAGGGGAATTTTGTAAATCAAGTTGAATCAACAAGAAAAAGATTCTAAGTGAAATGAGACTTATGGAATCAAAATGAAATGGAGGCATTCAAGAGGGAAACGAAGAAAAGCATGCACTTCATGTGGATTCAAACAAAGACCAACAAGAAAATGACAAGAAATCAAGAGAGGAGTGAAGGTTACCTTGTGTTTTTCAAGAAAACTCATCTTCCTTGCTCAAAAGTGTAGAACCCAATGATAAGCGGGTTTTATACTGTTTATCTCGTATTGTTCTTGCTTGATTTTTGTCTATTCTTGAGTATCTTAGGATAGGTTTTCACAATTTAAGTCTCCTTTATGTAGGTTTATGTTTTGGGAACCTTGGAAGCCATTTCGGAGCAATTCGGTGCAAGAAAGAAGGAAAATCATGTGAGTTGGAATTGAAGGCAAGGTTTGGGCGCCACAGCGCGCCAACGCGTTAACTAGCTAGATTTCAGGAAGGAGGGCGCCACAACGCCCTATACCAGGCGCTGTAGCGCCCTATGTTCAGGAACCAACAGACTGAGGACAGAGAGAAGGGCGCCGCAGCTCCCTAACACGAGAAAAGGAGGGCGCCATAGCGACCTACACCAGGTACTACAGCGCCCTAGCTTCAGCAAGCAGAGACAGAAATCTAGAAAGAAGGGCGCCGCAGTGCCCATTAGGCAAACTTCAGGGCACCACAGCACCCAAACCCAAGGCTGCAGCCCCCCGGCGGTCAACTCGTGATTTGACCTCTAGGCTTCCTAATTTCACTAGGAATCCTACTTTATNATGAAATGGAGGCATTCAAGAGGGAAACGAAGAAAAGCATGCACTTCACGTGGATTCAAACAAAGACCAACAAGAAAATGACAAGAAATCAAGAGAGGAGTGAAGGTTACCTTGTGTTTTTCAAGAAAACTCATCTTCCTTGCTCAAAAGTGTAGAACCCAATGATAAGCGGGTTTTATACTGTTTATCTCGTATTGTTCTTGCTTGATTTTTGTCTATTCTTGAGTATCTTAGGATAGGTTTTCACAATTTAAGTCTCCTTTATGTAGGTTTATGTTTTGGGAACCTTGGAAGCCATTTCGGAGCAATTCGGTGCAAGAAAGAAGGAAAATCATGTGAGTTGGAATTGAAGGCAAGGTTTGGGCGCCACAGCGCGCCAACGCGTTAACTAGCTAGATTTCAGGAAGGAGGGCGCCACAACGCCCTATACCAGGGGCTGTAGCGCCCTATGTTCAGGAACCAACAGACTGAGGACAGAGAGAAGGGCGCCGCAGCGCCCTAACACGAGAAAAGGAGGGCGCCATAGCGACCTACACCACGTACTGCAGCACCCTAGCTTCAGCAAGCAGAGACAGAAATCCAGAAAGAAGGGCGCCGCAGTGCCCATTAGGAAAACTTCAGGGCACCGCAGCGCCCAAACCCAAGGCTGCAGCCCCCCGGCGGTCAACTCGTGATTTGACCTCTAGGCTTCCTAATTTCACTAGGAATCCTACTTTATTTTATTTCCTTTTCTTCCTAAACTTCCTAGGACCTATAAATAGGACTCTTAAAGTCTAAATTAGGGTTCCACACTTTTTAGAGAAGAGGCAAGAAGAGAAGAGGATTCAAGCTTGAAGATCGAGACTTTCGGCATTGAATTGTCACATCCCATAGTTCAATTCTTCATCTTTCTCTTGTAATTGATGTCTAATATGTGTGTAATGTTATTTTCTACAATTATCATGAACTAATTCCACCATCTAGGGTGGAGATGTAGCCTAGCTCAGGATGGATTGTAATTTCTAATGAATTAATCAAAGGACCATCTTCTTAATTTGACTTCTTGATCTTCATACTTAATGCTTCTTTTTGACTGGCCATCAATTTAGATGAGCAGGTGATTACAATAATACTGGAAAGTTAGTTGTGATTGAGGGCCATAGGGATTAAGAACATAAATTACATAAGGGATAAGAATATACCATTATGGTTTATGTAGCCATTAAAAAGAACCATAGAGCAATTGAATTATGAGATTATTCACAATTCACATAGGAATATAGTGGATTCATAGTTTGGGAATATATTTGTTTGACCTTGGGAAAGACTAATAAATAACTTAGGGTTCTTGGTTAGCAATTAGGGAGATTGTTGTTGATTATTAATGAATTAGGAATAAAGATCAGGATTAGCTACGGTGAAATCGACATCCTAGATACTTTCTCACCATATTATTACTCATTTTTATAAGTGATTGTTCTTTGTTTACAATTCTGCATTCAATTATCATCAAAATTCACCTATCAATTGTCTAGATAAAATTAGAATATGCATAATTTTGGTACTTAGTAGCCATAGTCTCCGTGGGACAATAATTAATCTCACTTCTTTATTACTTGATTACGGCACGTGCACTTGAGTTCACATTTTTCGTAACAAGTTTTTGGCGCCGTTGTCGGGGACTGTGCATCTATTAATATCAATAATATCAATACCAATGTATTCTAGTATTAGTCTAGATTTTATTTATTTTTGTAATCAAGTGGTGTGTGTATTTTTTAGGAAATTCTTCCTAGTGCATGAGAAGTTCGGGGCGAGCAAATTTGATTCCTTTGGATTCTGAAATCGAGAAAACTTGTAGACGAAACCGAAGGGAAAGGAGAAATGCATCACGACCAGCTCAGATTACTATGGAGAATGCCAGAGAAAATCCACCACCAGCACCACCAGTGGTTGTCAGAAGACGTTTAAAGCACTATAGAGTTCCAACCAGACCTGTCCAAATCTTAGGAATCTCTAGGCCAACCATTGCGGCAAATTCCTTTAAAATCAAGCCCAGTGTCATCCAAATGATGCAAGCCAATCAGTTTGGTGGCTTTGCAACCGAAGATGCAAATGTGCACTTGGCGGGATTTCTGGAAATCTGCGACACATTCAAGTTCAATGGCGTTATTGATGACGCCCTCAGATTGCGTCTGTTCCCTTTCTCACTGAAGGATGAGGCACGGAGTTAGTTATACTCCCTTCCAGCAGGATCCATTAGCACTTGGGACCAAATGACGGCACAATTCTTGACACGATTCTTTCCTCCAGCGAGAACTGCCAGAATGCGAAACTACATCAACACTTTTGCTCAACATGAGACAGAGGTTTTGCATGAGGCATGGGAGCGGTTCAAGGGTTTGATAAGAGAGTGCCCACATCACAGCTTACAAGAGTGGATGCAAATTCAAACTTTCTACAATGGTTTGAATGGCACCACTAGAACCTTACTTGACACTGCTGCCAATGGTTCCCTTATGGAGAAAACGATTGAGGAAGCTGTTAAGCTGCTTGATCAAATGGCGGATAATGTCCGCCAATGGCCATCTGAAAGGATTCCAGCTAAGAAGGCTTATGGGTTGCATGCTGTCGACCCCTTTGTTGCTCTTACTGCCAAAATGGACACAATTGCAAAGCACTTGGGCACTCTTATAGCTAATGACATTCATTCAACCGTTGCTGCTTGTGAAGTGTGTCATGGTGAACACTCAAGTACGGATTGCCCAGTTGTGACATCGGAAGCACCTCTATCTTTTGAAGAAGCTCATTTTGTGGGGAATTCTAACAGGCCAAGCAACCCGTACTCAAATACATACAATCCGGGATGGAGAAACCACCCAAATTTCTCCTGGAAAAATTCTCAAAATGTGGTTAAGCCATCAGGATTTCAGCCACCTCCTCAACCTCAAATGCAAGCTCCTCCACCGCCTAAGATTTCTTTAGAAGATGCCCTTGCTCAACTCACAGTGAATACCACTCAATTTATGACAAGGACAGATACGACACTCCAGAATCAAACAGCTTCTATTAGAAACTTAGAGGTACAGATGGGGCAAATCTCAAATTTACTCTCATCCAGAGACCAAGGTTCTTTACCTAGCAATACCGAAAGAAATCCTAAAGAGCAAGTCAAAGCAGTATCTCTGAGAAGTGGTAAAATACTTGAAGAACCGAAGAGAAAGGATATAGCAGTGGAAACAACCATAGAAAACAATAATGTGGTTGCTGTACCTTCAGAAGATACACCTAAGGGTGAGGTAGTTGAGGAGCAAAAATCAAAGTCTATTCTCTTCCCTGATAATCCTCCGCCTTACAAACCTTGGGTGCCGTTTCCTCATTGGTTTCAGAAGCAGAACATGGACAAGCAGTTCTCTAAATTCCTTGAAGTCTTCAAGAAGCTCCACATCAACATACCTTTCGTAGAGGCTTTGGCATAGATGCCAAGTTATGTGAAGTTCATGAAGGAGATCCTCACTAACAAGAGGAAATTAGAGGACTATGAAACAATTGTACTTACTGAAGAGTACAGTGCCATTCTCCAGAACAAGTTACCTCCAAAGCTCAAAGATCCAGGGAGTTTCACTATTTCTTGCACTATTAGTAATATTTTCTTTGGTAAGGCATTATGTGATTTAGGTGCCTCTATTAATTTAATGCCTTTATCTGTTTATAGGAAACTTGGACTGGGAGAAGCAAAGCCGACCTCCATCACTCTCCAGTTAGCAGATCGATCTCTCAAGTACCCTAGAGGAATCCTAGAAGATGTGCTCATAAAAGTGGACAAGTTTATCTTCCTAGCGGATTTCGTGGTGCTTGATATGGAGGAAGATCAGGAGATACCCATTATCCTTGGCTGACCTTTCTTGGCCACAGGGAATGCCCTCATTGATGTGCAGAAGGGGCAACTCATACTTCAAGTCAATGATGAAGAAGTTTCCTTTAAAGGCTTTAAAGCAGTGTGATGAAGCAGACAGTTGTATGCGGTTGGACATGATTGATCACTGCACTATAGAGGTTTTCCGCACTAGTCACCCTCCAGAACTATTGGAAGCTTGTCTCTTAGGCATCTCTCCTGAGGAAAATCCGGAAATCAATAGTTGTGTGAACTTCCTGAATGTTGTTCCTCCTCAGTTTATTAGAAGATCCTATGAGGAACTTGGCAAAGGTGGCTCGTGACCTCCCCCATCTATAGAAAAACCTCATGTATTGGAACTCAAGCCTTTACTTGAGCATCTTAAATATGCTTACCTTGGTGATTCATCCACTCTTCTAGTCATTATTTCATCTTCACTAAAGGTGGAAGAAGTGGACAAGTTACTAAGGGTATTGAGGGAGCATCAGGCAGCCATCGGATGGACCATCTCAGACATAAAAAGGGATCAGCCTCTCCTTGTGTATGCATAAAATTTTGATGGAAGATGACTTCAAACCTTCCATTGAGCATCAACATTGGCTGAATCCGAATATGGAATAGGTGGTGCGAGTAGAAGTACTGAAGCTTCTGGATGCTAGTATTATCTACCCGATCTCTGACAGTGCATGGGTGAGTCTAGTGCAGGTAGTGCCTAAGAAGGGCGGCATGACGGTTGTCAAGAATGAGAATAATGAGCTCATTCCTACAAAGATAGTCACTGGGTGGCGAGTGTGCATCGATTATAGGAAGTTGAACAAAGCTACAAGGAAGGACCATTTTCCCCTACCGTTCATTAATCATATGCTTGATCGATTTGCAGGTCATGCTTATTATTGCTTCCTTGACGGCTATTCTGGATATAATCAGATATCCATTGCTCCTGAAGACCAAGAGAAGACAACTTTCACCTGTCCCTATGGGACTTTCACATTCAGGCGCATGCCCTTTGGATTGTGCAATGCACTAGCTACTTTCCAAAAGTGCATGATGTTTATTTTCTCTGATATGGTGGAGCGTTATATAGAGGTTTTCATGGATGACTTCTCCGTATTTGGATCTACCTTTGACACTTGTCTCAGTCACTTGTCTACTGTTGTGAAAAGATGTGAGGAGACCAATCTAGTTCTCAACTGGGAGAAGTGCCACTTTATGGTCCAAGAGGGAATTGTGATTGGACACAAGGTTTCGGCTCAGGGACTTGAGGTGGACAGGGCAAAAATTGCTACCATAGAGAAATTACCTCCACCTACTTCAGTTAAAGGTGTGAGAAGTTTCTTGGGACATGCCGGTTTCTATAGACGGTTCATCAAAGACTTCTCTAAGATCACTAAGCCCTTGTACAACCTTCNTCGGCTCAGGGACTTGAGGTGGACAGGGCAAAAATTGCTACCATAGAGAAATTACCTCCACCTACTTCAGTTAAAGGTGTGAGAAGTTTCTTGGGACATGCCGGTTTCTATAGATGGTTCATCAAAGACTTCTCCAAGATCACTAAGCCCTTGTACAACCTTCTCTTGAAGGATGTCTCATTTGAGTTTACTAAGGAGTGTCTTCAAGCCTTCAAAAATCTGAAAAAGGCTTTGACTTCGGCACCCATCATCATTGCATCGGATTGGTCACTACCTTTTGAGCTCATGTGCGACGCCAGTGATTATGCAGTTGGGGCAGTTTTGGGTCAACTACGAGACAAGTTGCTACATGCCAATTACTATGCCAGTCGTACACTCGACCCTGCTCAGATGAATTATGCCACTACTGAGAAGGAGCTCCTGGCGGTTATCTTTGCCTTCGACAAATTCCGAGCTTATCTCATTGGCTCAAAGGTAATAGTTTTCTCTGACCACTCCGCCATCAAATACTTGTTGGAGAAGAAGGATGCCAAGCCAAGATTAATTCGAAAGGTCCTTCTCTTACAAGAATTTGACTTGGAAATTAGAGACAAGAAAGGCACTGAGACCCTAGTTGCAAATCATCTCTCCAGACTTGCAACCCCAGAAGAGATAGGGGATACTGAAGTCCCCATTGATGACTCTTTTCCGGATAAGCAACTCTTTGCTCTTTCTACCACAGTTCAACCATGGTTTAGTGACATTGTTAACTTCTTAGCTGTCAACCTTCTTCCACCGGATCAAAGCTACCATCAAAGGAAGAAATTTCTTTCTGTGGCCAAGCATTACTACTGGGATGAGTCACTCCTTTTCAAACACTATTCTGACTCTATCATTCGACGATGTGTTCCTGAAGAAGAGATGGAAAGTATCCTCCATCATTTCCATGCATCACCTTACAGTGGCCAACATGGTGCAACTAGAACTGCAGCCAAGATCCTTCAATCTGGCTTCTATTGGCCTACCATCTTTAAGGATGCACATGCTTACGTCTCAGCTTGTGATCGTTGCCAAAGAACGGGTACCATCTCACGCCGGCATGAAATGCCACTGAATAATATTCTAGAGGTGGAGTTGTTTGATGTATGGGGGATTGACTTCATGGGTCCTTTCCCCTCCTCTTACAACAACCAATACATTTTGGTGGCAGTGGATTACGTGTCTAAGTGGGTTGAGGCAATAGCTATACCGACCAATGATTCAAAAGTGGTGGTGAACTTCTTGAAGAAGAATATCTTCACTCGATTTGGCACTCCAAGAGCCCTAATTAGTGATGAAGGCTCTCACTTCTGTAACCAATACCTTGGTGCTCTACTGACCAAATATGGCCTCAAACATCGGATTGCCACTGCCTATCACCCACAGACTAGTGGTCAAGTGGAGATTTCTAACTAGGAGTTGAAGTGGATTCTTGAGAAGACTGTCAATGCCAATAGGAAAGATTGAGCAAGGAAGTTGGACGATGCATTATGGGCATACAAGACAGCATTCAAGACACCCATCAGTACATCACCATACCGGTTGGTTTTTGGGAAGGCTTGTCATCTGCCAGTTGAAGTGGAACATCAGGCATACTGGGCCACCAAGAAACTGAACTTTGATTTAAAAGTTGCGGGTGAAAAGAGGCTACTTCAATTGAATGAACTTGAGGAATTATGCCAGGATGCATATGAAAATGCCAAGCTCTATAAAGAAAGAACCAAGACATGGCATGACAAACACATCCAGAAGCATGAATTCATTTCGGGTCAAAAAGTCCTCTTGTTCAACTCCTGTCTTAAGTTATTTCCTGGAAAATTGAAGTCCAGATGGTCAGGTCCCTTCATTGTTGACAAGGTTTATCCCCATGGAGCTATTGAAGTCAAAAGTGGAGATCGCAAGTTCAAGGTCAATGGCCAACGCTTGAAGCACTACGTGGATGGCGAGGATGAGTTTCCAAAATCATCCACCACTCTCACCATCCCCGGTTGATGATTTTCAGAGCAAGTCGGGCTGAGGACTATAAACCAAGTGCTTGTTGGGAGGCAACCCATCATTCTGAACCCTATCTTTTATGTTTACTTAGTTAGCATCTTTTAGTTATTTCTTAATTTTTCGTATTCTTAGTAACTATTTTTTCTTCTCTTTTTTTTTTTTCAAATTTATGTTTAAACAGGTGAGGAAACAACTTTGGGGGTCAAAAGTTGGGCAATTAAGGCTGAAATGGCTGGATTCGCAAAACAGGGCAGAAGCTTGGGTGCTGCAGCGCCCTGTCCTCAGATGTCAGTCCATCAGAAACCAGAAACAGATGCGCTGCAGCGCCCACTGAAGGGCGCCGAGGCGCCATTTCATGCAGAATTCAAGGAAGACTGAAGCATGGACGCCGCAGCGCCCTAGTCTCGGACAAGAGGCACAGAAGGGCCAGAACCAAGGGCGCCGCAGCGCCAACTGCAGGGCGCCACAGTGCCCTATCACGAGCACCAATAACAGATTCATAGGCGCCGCATGTAAGTTTAATTCAAAAAAAAAAAATTAAGTTAACACGGTGCGTTTTGGGTCATCAGTTTTTAAAAAAACCATTTTCTTCCCTCTTCCTCTTCCCCCCACGCACCAACCTTTCCCCCATTTTCATCAAACATTCTCCCTCCACCTTTCCTTCTTTCATAAAAAATCTCTCATCCTCCCCATTTCCCCCACCAAATTTCTTCCCACACTCACATTCCTAGATACTTTCGTACCTTTCTCTCACACATCCACACCTTCGTTCATACTTTCACGCACTTCCTTTCACCCATTCACAGTGCACCAACGCCATTAGCACACAAGGGCATTTCGGGTTCAAATTTTTCCCTCCCTCAGGTATGTTTCTTTCACCTTCCTTACTTGTTTCTCTAATTGCTTGTCTTCTGGCCAATTTTGGAGGTTTACCATAATTCCACATGAGGTTAGTTTATTTTTGGACTTTCATGCCTGCATGCTGTTTGACGAAATTCCTCAATGAACATCACTTCTAGGCATGCGCAAATTTATAACCTTTCCTAATTCCATTTGCCCCCTACTTCCCAAATGGTTAGTCATATGACCTTGTAAGGACTTGTAGAGAACCTTTTCAGGACTTTACTTAGCAACGTCATGATTACTTAGCATCCTTAGTCACGCACTTTTTGTACATGCATGCTAGCCACTTTCTAAATTCATGTTTGCTCTGTACTATTGGTCTGGGCTCTCTCGATGGTGCCATTTTTTTTTTACTATTGCTGATCCATACAGCCACATATAGTACTCGGATGTCAAGTCACTTGTCGTGTTATATCGTGAGTATTTCTCGGGTGGTACCAACGTCCACTTGCATTCCTGACAACTAAGCATATGTTCATCTATGCTCATGCCCTCATCTTACAATGTTTGAGCCTGTTACCTATGGGGATAGATCAATATAAATTTACATGCCCTAGATCTCATTTAAGACTTGACCCCTTTTGATGCTCAATTTTAAACCTGTGCAAGCTTCAGGTGTTTTGTTTTCTGTTAATAACGTAGCATACTTCCTGTGACATATTGCTAGGCATTTTTGCACCATTGATCATCAACTTGTCATAGGCACAATGCTTTCTTTTTTCTGCATCCATGCTTCCTTGAACTTGATTCTAGCATATCTATCGCTATCTCTGTTCTAGTTGATACATGGGTTGTATTTTCTTGCCATAGGCATCAGGTTATTGTTCTGCCCTATAATGCTAATCTACCATAGACTTGCATGCTAAACCACTAGTCAGTTTCATTGCCTTGTACAGTGTTTTTTCTTTTCTAGAATTGCTTTGAATTCTTGTTGCTTGTGAGCCTATATAAGGTACATTTTTAGGCGCATTGGAACCTGTAGTTTTTCCTTGTATGCCAAATGCTCAGTTTCATGCTACACACTTGACATACCATGCTTTTTCACCTAAGTTTCTAGATTGTCTCATGGATTGCATAATGCCATGCCATTTTCTATACGCCGTGACCATTGGCCATGCTTGAGGTCGTTACCATTGCAAAATAGCTACTTCTATCTCGTCATTTCCACATCTATCCTTTGTGCCATGTTTTCATGATTCATTGCTCCGATTGCCTCTGGGTTTGCTGTTTGCTATGCTATTACTCCGTGCACTACCAACCGCAAGTCCTTCCCTGTTGATACACCCTTTACACTTATTTGGCTGCTTGCTTTGCTAGTCATTGTTGTATCTCGCTCATGTGCACTTTTTGATTTTTACAGGTATACTTCAGTTTCCTACTTCAATGGCACCACCAGCCAAGCGCAAGGCCGTTATATCCCCCTCAGGGTTCGGCACATACGACCGGAAGAAGTTTGTGCATAAGGAGGCCAAGGCCCGATTCTTAGACTCAATAATCCATAAGGCCTTGGTGCCTGAGCGCGGTTTGATTTTCACTTGGGCCCTCAACCACTAGGTCCGGGCAATCGCAGATAACAATGGCTGGTTGCACTACGTTGATCATCCTGTCACCACCGTTGTCCCACTCGTGAAAGAATTCTACGCCAATGCCAAATACCACAAGGAATTCAAGGTGTTCGTGTGGGGCAAGTGGGTGTCATTTGACAGTCGATCCATCAATGCCCTCTTCGGACTCCCAGACATTGAGGACGATGAGTATGTTCGCTATATCCATGATGGACTCGACTGGGACGACATTATCCGCGCCCTCTGCCAGCCGAACACTCAATGGAAGATGAGAGATGACACTCCCATTTCTTTCAGAGCATCAGCCCTGGAGACCGTCAGCAAGGTGTGGTATCACTTCTTGTGTGCCGGCCTCATCCTCACTGGTCACCTCAGTGATGTCACCACGGCCCGGGCTATTCTCCTCTACTGCATTATGACCAGGAAATCCATCAACATCGGATCCCTCATCTAGCAGTCTATTGTACGTTTCATCGACAGCACCAAAGGCATCGCCTTTGGCCATCCATCAGTGATCCAGATGTTATGTCAGCGGGCAGGGGTTGAGTGGAGGGCTGAGGAGGAGTTGCTTCATCCGAAGCAACCACTGGACGCCACTGCACACCGTCTTCAGAGTCCACAGTCCAGTGCACCACCACTGGCACGACAGCAGGCACCTCCGCAGACACTACCATCTGCCGCCACACCGCCACCTGAGACCCAGCCGTCGAGTTCCTTCGGGTCTAGCTTGGCCCATCTGGAGTGTCAGATGTCTCGACTACTCCAGTATGTGGATCGCTCGTCCAGTTTTATGCATCAGACTGAGCGATTCATGGAGCGGGCTGACCTCTTTTTCAAGCACCAGATGAGCTTTAATGCTCATCTGGCTGAGTTTCATAGCCAGTGCTCCGCTGGTCAGGGCTCCACCATTCCACCATTCCCACCACCACCGGTGCTTCCGCCTTACTCTCCTGGCCTCGACGAGGACTACGGTGCCACCGATGAGGACCTTGGCGACACCGACAGCATGTCCGAAGCCTTCTAGGGAAGTATCTTTCTTTCTTTTTGGCATTCATTAAGGACAATGCATGTACTAAGTTTGGGGGTAGAAAAACACTGTTTAATTTGCTGAGTACTTAATTGTTTTCTATTCCCATAACTTGTAGTAATGAGATGATATCTGTGTAAGTTTGAAACTCCAAGGTCAGTGATAAAATCTTTTGTGTAGTAATCAGAACTTTTGAAAATATGCATAAACTTAAGTTACATGATTACTCGCCTGTGATTTTTCTTCTATGATTAACTTTCTCCTTGACACACTTTAAGCACTTGATCCAATGCATGACCCTAGTGAACTTCAACGTAAATTTATACATGCTTAACACCTCATGACCTCATGTGAACTCTAGAACTAGTTTGAATGCCACTTGAGGCGAAATCCTAGGCTTTGAGATATTAAGGAAATGATCTAGGCATTGTTTGGGTCAATTGAGCCTTTCAAGAAAAACCATGTGTTGTTAATTCCCTTAGTCACCCCAGTTGAGCTTGACAATTGACCCTTTCTTTATTAACCCATACAGAAATCCAAAACCTTCAATATTTTCCCTTACCTTACACTCATGATTCACACAGATGCTAGGACAAATATTGAGAGCACAGTGACATATAGGGAGGATGGGTGGAGTAATGAACCTTGACTCACAAAAAAAAAAAAAAAAGAAATTTGTGCCCTCTTAACTCACAATGTGAATGAAAAAGGTTGGTGTGCACCCCGTTGAATAAGTAAAACAAAGAACAAAAGTTGGGGATGAAACCAACCACTCAAGAAAGAGCAAGAGGAAAAAGAAATCAAAGAGAAAAGAATCAAGTTAGTTGACAAGTAAGAAAGGAAAGTAGTGAAAAGATTGGGTGAAAAATTCAAGTGAAGGAAGTGCTCTAGAATCCTAGTTGAGGCGATGTGTCATGGATGATTTGAGCTATGTTGATAACCCTATACCACACCCCAACCTTAGCCTTACACTACAAGCTTGGAAAAGACCTTTTGATCTTTAATGTTAAAAATAAGCTTACATTTGTGGAGAGTGACATGATAACTAGCCTATGGAGTTCCTTATTATCCAAATTAAGAGGTCAAACATCGATGAGTAAAAGCATGTATAAAATGATTCGTATTTCATTTGGTCAATGTGCATGGATACACACACACACTCAAGGAGTTTGTTAGTTGTGAAGGATTTCAATGATAGAGTACATCACTGTTATGATTTGAGCATGTTTTCTGGAATTATGATTTTTCCTTATCTTTGAGACCTAATGGAGGAGTAGAGCAAAGACATTTTTCTGGAGTTCGAAAAGTTGAATAGAGTCCCTGGTTTTTGCTCGAGGACGAGCAAAATCTCAAGTTTGGGGGTATCTAATAAGCAAGTTTTATACTGCCTATCTCGTATTGTTCTTGCTTGATTTTTATCTACTCTTAAGTATCTTAGGATAAGTTTTCACAATTTAAGTCTCCTTTATGTAGGTTTATGTTTTGGGAACCTTGGAAGCCATTCCGGAGCAATTCGGTGCAAGAAAGAAGGAAAATCATGCAAGTTGGAATTGAGGGCAAGGTTTGGGCGCCGCAGCCCCCACTCAGGGTGCCCCAACGCGTTAACTAGCCAGATTTCAGGAAGGAGGGCGCCATAATGCCCTATACCAGGTGCCGTAGCACCCTATGTTCAGGAACCAGCAGACTGAGGACAGAGAGAAGGGCACTGCAGCGCCCTATACTAGGCGCCACAGCGCCCTAACACGAGAAAAGGATGGCACCACAGCGCCCTACACCAGGCGCCGCAGCGCCCTAGCTTCAG